>JABMBR010009931.1:0-44169 GCA_018881525.1 Meteorus sp. PSUC_FEM 10030008
TATATATATGATGGTAACAGCATATATAAATGGATTGTCGCGTCACTCAGACCCCCAGAGTCCTTATGGCGTGATTTCTAAATCATATTCAATTTCTCCAGGGAATTCGACGTTATTGTTAGAGGGTGCGCTTGAATTAATCCTTCTGTATTGTAAACAATTGTTTTGATCAGCCTCACTCATTTGCTCACACCTATCACGTACATCTATGTATTTTAGATTTCTCCAACCACAACCGACAGCACATGATACACAACCATATCATGATTGCAATATGATTGATACGTCTATCGATAATTCATCTGATGTATAATCAAGTATTCGGATTTTCAATGTTAGATCATGTTATGGACAGTTTCTAATTCCTAGTGTGATGGAGTATCGGTGACGTGCAATATTCTATGAGGAATTAGGGATGCTGTATTTTACTTATTATGATTGTCAATAATTTAAGTGGGTGAAAAGTGTTTGGATGGAATGATCGAATTGTATTTTTCGACTGAGGATTTTTCCGATTTTTATATATTGAGTGAGATATGAAATGTGACGATATGATTATCGAGTAAGAGAAAAATAATTCTCTGAATTTTTATTCTGTATTGATGTCCAAAGGAGTGAGGAAAGAATGACGTTTATGTGAAGTGGATTGAAATAAGTTATGAGGTCACGTGCAGGATGAACATGTGATGATGTCATTCGGATTTATTGTGTGGTGTGCATTGATATATCTGTATATAAAACGGTAGAACACATGTATACAAGGGTTGCAAATGTGGAACGGCTTGTTGATGGAAGATCGAAGTTCCTACCGGTTACCATGGGCAACACGGGGCATGATGCGTTACCTGGGTAACAATGTCAAGCGCTACAGGGGGTGCATACTACCCTTTGATTATATATGTACATTTGGGCATTGCTTCGATAGTTGAAGTTGTAGGGACATCTATGTATAGATGGATTCCTTTTTTTTTCACTCTCACGTCAACTCAAACCCTCGTTCCACAGCCTTATATAAATTTATTTGTATGTGTGCCTTGCTAGTTTGGTTTCATGTATCCAATCATGTGCCATTCATGATGATAGAACACCCGAATAAATGAACGAATGTACAACGGTCTATGGGATCAATTACAATCACTCAGGGCTATTTGGAATTGGAGAGAAAGAGTGGAAAAAAATGACAAGAAATAAAAAAAGATTGATGTTTATATGTACTGCTGATTGAACTTGAATAGTTGCAAATTATTTAAATTATCACTTCTCTTTTTGTATGAAATTTTTTTTCATGCATCGTTTCTTTTTGTAATCATACGTTGACATTATGATTGGTAGTTTTGTGTTTGTTGCAAGGTTTATATAGATTTATTGTTTGTTGATTTGTCGGTAGATATATGGCGACAATTTTCGTGTGTCTGCGTTTGGGTTGCGTGTGATGCGGAAGTTATTTTCTTCACAATTGGGAGACGCTTCATAAAAGTTATGATTCATTGATGAATTTGTTACTATTTATAAACTAATTCCGGATCGAACGTACGCATACTTTGATTTGGGACAGTGAATAGTTTTCATATTGTTTTATCGATGTGTTACGCAGTCCAACCAATGCTGCTTGGTTATCACTTGGAGAGCAAACAGAATATGATTCTGAGTCTTCGTATGTGATATTTAAGAATGAATTGGCGGAGGAGCATCCAGAATAAACTAGAAGTCACCAATCGACTGGTTTCACTCTCTAATTCAAGTGTTTCTCATATTATTTTGTGGTGCTATGCAAAATAGAATAAAACAACATGCATATGCGTGTGAAAGAAAGGGAATCAGTAGTTCAAATAAATAAACTATAAATGTGAATGGCGAGAAACAAAAATGAAATTGAAACACTTTTGCACGACGTCAATAGTCGAATCACGAAGACTACGACGACTTGGGTATTGAGAAGGGGTGGCGATGCGGTATCGCCCGCTCCATTTGTACTAAAAGTATTTATTATTGGATTATTGGAGAAATTTTAATGCATTTTTCCCTAGCGTTACACAATTCTCGAGACGACGCGCTTCCAGACCCTTAGAATTTCACCTCCCCGCTTTTATTTTATTATTTTATTATTATATTTTTCTTCCATGCTTTCATACTACTTCCCGAGGTAATTTTTTCACCACTCTCTTTTTCTCCCTATTCGCTCCATGACATCAATACACGCACACATATATTGGAACTCTGTGTAATAAAATTCGTACAAACACAATTCCCTCTTCAACTATATATGTATATGACTGATTGTGAACGCTGTGAAATTCAATTTGTTCTATTTTATCGGTCCAAGAATTGAAGCTCATTTCATGTATCCATTATGAGTGTGACGACGTAGTACAAATTGAAGAAACGCGCTATGTGGTGAATTCATATTCAGAGGAATCGCACACTCCATTAAATAACATAAAGTCACCGTCAGTTGTATGTGATGCATGAGAACAACATTAATAACAATTCTTCATAATTTTCTCTCCATTTTGCTATTCATTCATTTTTTTTTCCCATTCGTTTCTTATACATAAAGACGAAGAAAAAACGCTGAAATATAAATTGCATTTTAAGATTTATTGTGTGAGTGTATAAAAAATTCTTTGGTATTATTTCACCATGAATTTGTCGCCACGACATGAACGTTTGTCACCAATATTACATATCCCACATATGTGAGAGTTATATACATAGGACTATACATGTATGATGGGGAGGACACGGGGGAGGCATTGGATAAAGACAAAAAAAAAAAAGGATGATGACGTCGTTGTCGAGGTGACACGTGTGTGGTATCGACGGCCATCATCGTTCTTATATTCTCATCCCTTCATGGATTTTCGTTAAAGTGCCTGATGTGTGACTTTGTGTCTTTTATGACATTCTCTTAATAGTTCAATAAGGTTCGAGAATGACACCAGTGTCGACCACATTCACACATATAAAAGAACAAATTACTTGGGAAAGAGGAAAAGGTGAAAATAATAAATGCGCCAAGACATAAACGAAAATTTCATTAAGACTTTTATCTTATATCGTATGGCCTCAGTGTAAACAAAAGAAATGAGAAGATATGAAAACATCATTTTCCTCCAATGTAAACGCCTGAGAAAAAAATACCGTAAAGTTTTTATGTCTAGATCAAACCGTTGAATTTAATTCCTTTCGCACTTCGTTGCAAATATTTTTCCCTTATCGAAAGCGTAAAATAATTCATCATCAATACATGAAAAATTCATCACTCCACATTGAAATTTATATAAAAATAGTGGAGGCCTCGACAGTAACCAATGAAAATTCTCATGAATAAATGCAACAAGCATAAAAAATTACAAAGTTGTATCACATTAAAATACAACAGAATTTCAAGGATAAATAGAAAGAAAAGCGAAAAAAATGAGCTGTACAAAAAATGAATAAGAAATATGTGGTTTTGTACTCAATTTAACGCTTGGTTACCTGTCAATATATCAACAATATCCAAACTCCTATCCGCTGCATTGACGATAACCTCTCCTTTTTCACTTTTCCCCCTCTATACCCTTTACCCTTACTGCCCTTCATGTTACCCCTAAGCCACGATCGCATATATATATATATTCAGGCTCATTCAATATATCTGTCTAGGGTTTACCGCCGGACGAGTACACCACCGTATACCCGTGTCTATAAGGCTCGTTATACACGAGAAAACGAACACGTAAGCCACCACTCCGCGGGCTCCTCCTCTCCCTTATGCTCTAATATATACATGTATACATAAAATAGCACGGCAGCCGCGAGTTGTACAGTGGTAGCTGTATTATATAGAGACTCTCAAAAGGTATATTCAATATGGTTGCATTGTAATATATATGTAACCAACCGATTTCGAATGTATATAGCTCTCGATTTTTTTTCTCCCTTTCCTTTTCTCATTTCATTTGATCTCCCATCGCGTCCCCCACTTCGTCTGTTATATAAAGCACTTTCTATGCAGTGGTTTTTTTTAACCACTCTCAAATTTCTGTATGAATTCACGTCAGCATCAAATAACACATCATCGATTCAGCAATATTATCAGGGGTTCTTATCTTGTAAATCACCTCATCTGTTCATTGGTACGTGAACAATTCAAATGAATATAGGATGATATAGAGTGGAACGGGAAATTTTATGTTGAGTACCTTATGAATAGTGTCATAGTTATGGCTAAACTTGTTGATTTCTCTTTATTGACTTGACGTGCGTGATAGTGCTCTGAAATTTGGTGAAAATTGTTTTTAATTTTTTGAAGATTACGCAAAATTTTGCTTCGCAAACGTGATTGAAAGTTTGCATTCGAGAAGATGTTCCACATGGATATTAAATAATAAAATTCGACGAAAGAACAAACAACCATAATAGGGTGTAGGAAATTTGCTCTTTTCATGAGAATATCATTAACATACACAAAGGATATAATTTAGTAAAATCAATTCATTATAGTGTTTCAATATTGCAATCAACGTGAAATAGCATTTTGTTTTCTTCCGGAAGTGATTGGTGGTGCGCGCGCTCGCGTAATCGATCAGTCACGGAAGCCCACGAGACAGGATAGTGGGTAAAGCAAGAAGGGATGGTGTATGTGTGTGCGCTATGAGTAAAGGTGAGATGGTGGAGATGAAGGATGAGAAATATGATGCGGTAGTGAGAGAGATGAGAAGCGAGAATGGAGTCTGGAAATAATTTTCCCTGTCGATGGGAGGTTGGATAGGAGGGTTAAGCACAAATCCTCGTTTGCCCCAACGAAGCACGATTCGACGGAACAATTATTATTTTGATATCCAACCACTCGGAACCAGAGCTCGGGTCACCGCTTACGTCTATCACCCCTTGCCCACTGTACAGTGGAGACTCACCCTACAAAAACCTACAGAACTACCGAAGTCGTTTGCGAAATGACACTGTATACATATATACATGCACTTATATTGACTTTCAGTTCTTTTTAAACGTAATGGTGTGCGAAGGTCTTTGTCAAACTCAACTTACTCATTTGGCTCCAATCGTGGCGATGTGCTGTTGGTTCATTTTATAATTCAGCGCATCTTTCTACGAATTTTACTATTTTTCTTGTCATTGAACTTTTCATTGAATTTATGAACGGATCACCAAAGAATTGTTGATTAATTTAACTGTCTCCATTCGTTTTCAGTGAGGTCTATATTTTATTCATACTCAATCTCCAAAATCATGAATCGATTATTGAACACGTTGATGCTTTTGTGACATGATGAGAAGAGAAGGGTTGAATTGAATCGTGGGCTACAATCCACATGATCCCAATGAATAAAATCATTCAATTGATAATTCATGTAGAGTGGTATCGAAGATAACGTAATTGAGAGCTGTCATTTTTTATTCGTTCACTTCTGATGAGATGAAGCAGCCATGGAATTTAGATGAAAATAGGCTACAGTAGTTTTTCTGGCTTATTGCAATATTAACCCTCACACGCAGTGTACATATCCATCTACACAGAACATCTTGTAAGATGCCATGGACCCTAATGTTATCAATATAATAACCAGTCATTCATCTGGATTTGGGTTCCACATTCGGCCGGTAAATTTTACCATGACAACTGTGAGTTTGAATCCCCCCACACACGCACACACACATATGACAGATATACATTTACCATCAATGCATGAACATAGTAATACATTCCATCGTGAAATATAATCCACACATGGTTTTGACAATCGAATTATTATCCACATTAATTATTAAATTAACTATAAAATGTATTAGATCCAAGGTATGACACTAAAAGCTTTTATTCAACTATGAAAAGTGTTTCATCATTAATTCATATGTAGGAATTATGAAATATGTGTAATGGATTAGTAAAAATAATGGAGCTGTTCTTAATTGGATACAGAAAATAATTTTCATATTTTCTGGGATTAAGAAAATTATTGTATCACACATTAAATCATAATGCCACATGTTTATTTCTGGCATCCATTCTTTCACGTATATAGCACAATTCACATTTGATTTACATTTCACCTGTTTTATCGCGATGCAATTATGCACCCTCCCTCACGCGGGGCATAGATATATATTTGTGAGGGTATATAGGGGGATACACTAGGAGGATTATGCATAGGCTCAATCGGATGGACCGAAGGGGAGCCCTGCGCATCCCATATCTCCTTGCAGCTGCATGTTCGCCTCTCTCTTTCTATTTACTGTTTTCTCTGTCTCTCGTCATGCATTATTGTATCTATATATGTTCAATACCATCCCCTCGAATTAACTATAAGCTGAACGATTTTATTGATCCCAAATATCACTATGGATGCAGAAATATTCGTGGTATCCAAAAATTTACAGTTTATTGCATGGCAATAGCATGAAATTTTAATAAAAGCTTTATGAAAAGAAGAGTTGTATTGTACATAGAGAAAATATTGGTATCAGGTCAATAACATGTGTTATTGGAAATGCAATTTTTTTACGGAATTATATAGTGACTTGCCAGCGTGGGTTCATTCGGATTCGATTTCATTTTGAAGAGAATTTTTTTTTTTCATTGTGAATAAAAAATACATCTTATAGAACAGGGTGTGTTAAATGAATGACAACTATCTCAATTTTTCATGTGCATAAATGGATTCTATTTCTATCTTACACGCAACTGTTTTATTCCGTTATTTTTTGCGGTCTTTATCAGCACGTGATGCTCACAAGGAGAATTTCGGGTTCTATTCTACGTACCTTGTGCAATGTTTCTGTGATTAGACATAAAGAAGTAGGAAATTCCATGAACAAATTTATTCTCCTGATTGTTTTTCTTCTTTTCTTTGTTATGAATATGCGTGTGGTATGACTTGCGAGTATCAACTACATGTGAACGATAGGTAAAAAGATTCATGATAGTATGCTGACTTAGCAAGCAGCATTTTTCGATCGTCACATTTATCCGCACATGTACGTTCCTCATGAATATAATGCGTTTCAGCCCTTGAATATCTACCGATTTTATTTAGATTCATCGGACCATTGCCTATTTTTTTTCCTCTACTTCTGAGGGTTCATATCAAATTACATCGACCGGCAACCGTGACAATTGTCAGTTATTTTTTTTTTTTTCACGAATATACTCTCGCCAACCCCTTGAATATTCCGGAAACAAAAGTGCCCATTTCACCCCTATCAAATTATATACAGGAATATCCATTCTGCGCCATGTTTCTTCTCTTTCTCACTCGCTCTTTTCGTCTTTCCATATACATAATCTTTATAGACAAATAAAAAAAAAAGAAGTAAAACTACCACTTTATCCATTCTCGATCTCACTTCGCTTCATCCCCACAATTCTCAGAGGACACTCATCCTGTCTGGTTCCTTTGTCCATTTTACGGCCGCCCAGTCGATAATTTCGTTGTTGGAGACTCTTAGAATCAGCCGACTCGACGAGGTTGATTTAAAAAAAAAAGACAATATATATATATACCTGAATAAGACTCTTCAGTTTTATTGGTACGAGTATGTTCAATCGCGAAGAAAGCGGCCAAAAAAAAAGACAGACGAGACTGACTCTGTCAGCGTCTCCAAACTATTTTTATTCATCCTTCTCACGCTCTTTGTTAGCAGACGATCATTTTGAATCCAACCCTTTAATCACCACCGTTGCTGCCGCCGCCATTGGTTTCTTCTATTTTTTAAACTTCAATAGATAGCTTGCACTCAAACTTTCAAACTTTAACGCTCAACTTAAACGTCAACATTGTAAATTATATTGGTCTGTCTCACGCACATATGCATATGCCGGAAATTCGATGGCGTGTGTATACCAAATATAATCAAAACAATTATCCGAAGTATTGCGATAAAAAAGTGCGCGTGTAATAGCAATCAAACACACTGTATGAAATTGTATGTTATATAGAAATAATTATACTGAATCATTTTTTTTTCTTTATTCAAGTCAGTGAATAATTTCGTTTGTAATTTTAATTGAAATAAGAATCTAGCCATACTCGTTGCACATTTGCTTCTGCACATACTATATAATATGCATAAAGCTCAAGAAGTCTTCACTGAATTCACAAGACGCGCAAGAGTTGATTGAGTTTCATTCTATGGGCGTGTGAGTGCGTCACACTTGGCAGAACAAAACTATCTTGAAGTTAACAAGTATGTGCACGCAAATGGGAGCGGTGGGAGTGTGGGCGAGATTCTTGTGGCTTTTGGAACCTCTCGCGGGCACTTTATCAGGCACAACTGTGAGATGTGTTAGAAGTGAGTTAACGCTAGGATTCCTGATGAATGACGTAAACTGTGGTGTGCGCAAAACGTCTGATAGCATCACTTCATTTGTTAATTCATCAAATACCTTGAGTGATTAAAAAATTTATAGCTATGTGTAACAGCATTTGGTTTGATTATTTTGGAGCCATGGGAAATGACAAGTGTGGGAAGTGTACTTGAGTGGAGGAGAAATCCCATACATGTTCAGTCAACGCATAATCTCGTGTATTGAACTTCAATTTTACAGTGCAAAAGTTTCAGAGTTTGAAATGAGCCGCAGTTGATTGGCATTGCACAATTTTCATTTCACAGTTCATCAGACTCATAAATATTAATTCCCGCATTATATTTATGGAGTTAATCAATTGTATACCTTTCCAATCAAAACATGTTGTTATATTATTCGTCAATCAATGTAAAATTCTCTGGAATAAATGTCGGAATAATTATCAACACCGCTCTGAAAAATTGATCATTATTCTGGTTGCCATGCGATCAAAATTCACGCTGTCATGAATAAAATGACCAACGTGATTTCGCTGATATATCAATAATAAATGTAACAATTAAATGGAATATATTCTGCCAACGATATATTTAAAAGCCCGATTCGAATTGGATATCTTTGCTGAATTGGTGCGTGGACAAATTGTTTGAACAGAGAGAACCAAAGTAAATACGCAAGTTAATATTAAAACAAAATTATTTCAACCGATTTGAAGATTGAGAAAAAAAATATTGATGGGATAAAACTAAGGAACTTTATGTCGAGAGTGAATGTTCTTTCGATTGCGCTCCGTTGCCGCAGCAACAGAGTACCTTCCGTCTCGCTGACCCGCCGTTTCCGGTGACATGCGCTCGCACTCTCTTCCTTCCTGCTGAATGCCCACTACATACATATATATATATAAACGTTCCTTGAGCTTTGTGGATTCATCGTTAAGCGCACCGATGAGAAAGGTCACGACGACAAATCGAACATGTAGAAACTTTTTCAACCTTGGTCTGAAAAATTTTCTTTACTTTTATATGTTTCCATTTTTTATTCCCTGCACTTTACCTTCTTCGTCCATTGATAGTGTGTGTGCATATATATGTATGTATGAGATTGATCTATGTTGATCCTAATATATGTACATATATATATATCACCTGTCGGCGAAAATATTTCAACATCCAAAAGTTTAAGTCTGGTTATATTTGAATTGTAAGAGATCTGTGTCATCTTTATAACTTGCAGGTGAGCAGTGGAAAAAAAATCTACATTGACGATCCCACGTGCTTTTTAGTCTTTTTCTATCTTCATTCTTCTGTCTGTTATCCTACGAGAAGCTTCCGCTTCGTACGACCAATCAATTTAGATTGCTCTCAAGAAAACTTTCCACATTCAAATGCTTCCTCTTACTTCCCCACTTACGTCAATATCTATAGACTTATTCTCGAAATCGCACGCTGCATCAAAATCTTGCTATTATATATAATACCAACCATTTTCTTCTTTCAAAATGACTTTTATCTTTTATACATTTCCATTTTCTCGCTTGTTTGCTGTAGGCGACGAATGATTTCCCAATAAAAGCGACATTATACACTGATAACAACCAATACACTTTTCTCAATCGTTTGACTCTTCAGCATCACTCTGCTATGTGCTCTAAAAAGCTGTATCAATAAAAAAATATCTTTTGTGAAGATATAAATGTATAACTCTTGAATCCGTCATTCAAAATGAATAGAGACAAGAAGTACACGCCAGTGTTGGGCTTGCGTATATGACAGTGAAGTTTAGGTAATGACAACAACGCGTCTTCATAATAGTTAGCGCCAACAAGAACATCATGAAATTTATGTACCTACAGATTATTCTGCAGCAACTCTCAACTTGATCATAATTCATGAAATCCAAGTGATAAATAAAACATTCATCTATTTTATTTATAATACCTCGAATGAACGAACACTGCTCAACCCCTATTCTATGTTTTTTTAATTCCAATTTGAATATGTTCAGCTACAATACCGATTATTTCCAAATGAAATCGACTTTATATCCTCATTTTTCTCTTCCATTCAGTGAATAATGTCATGGAGAAAATTTTGTGTGAGACGTATCAGAATAAAATGCAAACTTGTATGGAAACGTAAGAATCCAAACGGTAGGATGGTTTCTCATTATTTGTGTCTTCGTGGCAGCACAAAATAAACGAATGTGAGTGTTAAGGTTTGGGTTGGAAGTGTCGTCTATAAAATGCGCATCGCGATAACACTTTCTCAGCAAAGTTCATCAGCAATACACGTCACGGGTTTCTAGGGAAAAGTGGAGTGAACTGATGGCGTAGGTTAAGTTTGTGGTTCCAGGACAGGAGCGTGAGGTAGAGAGGGAGCGTGGACGAAGAAGAAACATGAGGCAAGTTTGAGGGTTGGTTTGTGGCCCGCGCGAGCGCTATAACGGCGCTTCTAATTCAGCGGGATTCAAAACGGTTTGCAACAGGACGATGAAAGGGTGGGAGTAATGTTGTATATACCTATATCTTATACAACTTTTACCTTGCCTTTCTTGCGTTGCGCGTTTCCTCTATCTTTGCATATATATTCGTTGGTGGCTGTGGTCGTACTATTCCTTCTCATGTTCTGGCATATATATTATTACGTATTTATAATCACAGGTATAAAATAAAAGTTTCTGCAAACATTATATTTCCCTTTCGTTTGCAGCTTTTACCAGTACAAATATTTTATGGTTTTTTTTTATCCCAGCGTAGTGTTATAATTTCGATGAAGTGGCGTAGAGGATGTGAATTGAGTGGAAAATGGACGGACCCACGATTATTTGGCGTGAGATTAACGTTTTTGGTACAGTACTCACATTACTTTTCATAATAATTTGTACCATTGGCGAACTGTCATCATTTCAATTTATGAAGTGAAATTTGATGTTTGGTTCTTCTTTTTTACTATTTCTATACGTAAAAAAATTACTCCGGATGTTTATAAAGGCTTATCAGTTGTTTGATAGACGCATGATGAGTTTCTTCAGTACCGCAGCGAAGATTTATCGAAAAACGAATTTATCCACTCAAATTTTCTGCTACGATTTATCTTTATTATTCTCCTCTTTCTCGCTTTCTTTCATTATATGTATACATACTCATCTCCTGTTTTTTTTCTTCCAACTAAGTTAAAGTCCTTTTGAAAGATGTGAAAAATTATTCTTTGGTGCGATTATCAAGTAGAACTTACCTTGTTACAGTTGGCGTTGAGGCAACTCCGGGAGATCGTGCTGGATAACTTCGAGGACTTCCCGACATCAAGTACTCTGCAATGAGAAAAGAAAAAAAAAATTAATATGAAAAATGAAGTAACGTGAAGAAAAAAATAAAAAATGGACTTTTCACGGAAAAGGAAAAATGCTGGTGGATAAACACCTCGTATTTTTATTCAATCATTTAGAATATCATTGAGGTATATAATTCATGTTATGGAGGTGGAGAAATCAGTTGTGAATGATTATTGGATTATAATGTCGCCTGGGAAAATTAATGAGGACTATATTACTGATAAAAATGGAAATATTCATTCGTGGACGATACTTCAATAAATACGACACCATAATAATAAATCAATATTATCGGAATGTTATGAAACTTCATAATTTGCAGAAAAATATTCTTACTCCTCGAAATAAAGGAAAAACCCATCGTAATTCATCATGATTACAGCTACGAATTTATGCACATCGTCACAAATATTCATATTCATAATAATCTAAATTCATTCAAAGAATTCGGCTGATACATCATATTGAAATCGATGTACAAACATAATCGATGAACAAATAAAACTCAAAGTCGCAGAATAGTATTGATAAAAGATTGATCCATTCACCACATACAATTGGAAACAATGACACAGAGTAATCACAGAAATGAATAAAAAATATTTGCGTCGCATTGATTGAAAAGTTTAGAGTCAACATCGGAAATAACAAGCGTCATCGATTATTTTCATAGGTGCAACATCAGACACCTTCAAGTTATCCACGAACATCGTCATCCTCTACTCAAATAAAAGCAATTGATTTCGATTTTATCCTCCACATCCTTATAAATACATATTCCATTCATAGAAATGATCAGAGATAGAGCGCATAAAGCAACGTATGCTTAATTCGATAAGTTTGGTTGGTTGCGATTTGGCACTTGGCCATATACGCGCAAGTACTCTCGAATTGCTCTAGGTATACGTGTACGTACGTACAATATCTATACATGTGTATATGAATATAAATATCTACATATGTACGTAAATACATAATCAGATGAGCAGGTGGATGCTGAAATGTGTTCACGATAAAATGCAACTGTACATACATAGAAATTCAATGTGTGTAGTGAGTGTAGTGATATGTTTCAACACTTGTTGACACGAACGAAAGTTTCTCATGGCTGTCCAAATCAGGCACACAGATATTTCATAATATTGTGAAATGAAAGCAGAATCTTTTTTATCGTGAATGAAAAATCAAATTATTCAAATTAGTTTCGTTAAATTATCAATCTATTCAAATCCGGACATTCACTGTTTGCATTCATATCATTCTTGATTCCAGTTTTGGAGAATAGACAGCACATAGTCTGTCGAAGGATTCTTCAGAGGACCAAACCCACTTGTATATGGTTGCCATAATACGTATGGAGACATGAGAAATTCGATGGGAGGATGTGAACGATGAGTTACAATTTGAAATAAATTTTTTCTCGGAGTAGTGTCAGCATTCAATTCGAAGTAGAGCACGATGATTGTGAACTTCTGATTCACATCGACATCTGCTGTAATTGGTTGATTCCAATAACTATAGTTATCTGATCGCAGCATTGTCCTATTAGAATGTGCTGGTATCAATTAATTGTTGAATTATAATCAGGAATAATTACAAATATGCCAGACGTGGTTGATTGATATGAGTGACGGATTCTCCAAATGTGCTAGATGAAAATTCCTATTTTCCTAGTATTTTTCATTTAATCAAAAGAATTTTCCTGACATCCGTTGTAAACGCCAAATGCAGATATATTAAATGAGCACTGCGGCTTTTTCCAACTCCCCATTCAGAAAAAAACAGAAAAATCTATTATAAAGTCAGTCAACTAATCCTGGTTTCCCCACGGTATATCCAGTGTATATTGATGAACGGAGGCTCCATGTGATACAGCCGTTTAGCATGTGAACCAAAGTGTATATAATTGCATATGTGTATGCATGTATGTGCGTGCGTCCACCCATGTCACTCAACCCATTCACGGAAAATTCACTTGACTGATTTAAATGCAATTGGACAGAGAAAATTAGGTATACGATGGAAATTCACGCCCACACCTCTCTCACACTTCAAAGAGTCACTTTACAGTGAAAATTGCAAATGGATTCGCTCATTTTTTGAAAGTTTGGCACCCAACTCTCATTCTCTCTCATATATTTTATCATTTTCTCCAATTTTCCCCTTCTCATATAGACACACATCCAATATAACCCTCATTTCAATCTACTCCAAGCTATTTTACACGCTTTTTCGGGTGGCAACTGGCTTCTGTTGAAGTCAACTATACATTCCTCTATCGGTCTTTTCATCACATGGTGTCCGTGTTTGGTGACATTTCGGAACTTCAATGCCCTCACACAAACATGCGTGTGCATACAAATACAGTTTCACTCACATTTATCGTTTCATGAATAATATATTGAGTGAGATTAACGTTAACATATAAACGAGACATCTACATGCGCTCTACTCGTTTATGAAATCCGTGACGAATTCGATGACTACTTCATTATTCAATATTGAAAAATGGAATGGATATTATTCAAGAAATTTTCCACAATTATTATCTGTTTCAATTCAACTAACTATCACGACTATCCTCAATGCTGCTGCATTTTTGTGCCCCATTTTTCAGAGTCAAATGTGACAATGTTTAATTCATTTTAATTCTTCAGTGTTGTAGTTTCATGGCAATTGTTTCTGTTTGGCATGAACATGAAACATGCTCACATCATCAATATCCCACAGTTGCGGATGGCAACTCGTGTCTAATTACTAGAACAGGTAATTGGATCCATAATGATATGCCACTAATAAGTGAAACTCTGAAGTTCACGATAGTTGGTGGTTTCAATAGCCTGCTTGATACAACTGAAAGCAAAATTCCAAATCGATCGAATTTCCCTGCGGTGAGAAAATCAGTCATCCTCATATCACAGAATTTTCTCACTAAATTTTAGAATTCCATCATCGACAGAGGTCACTCTATTTGATTGGACGTGATCCCAATAACGAGAGAACTAACAACATATAAAAGTGTCATTTTTTCCAATACTGATGGGGATGGATTTCGAGCAATCGTTACGTCCCATTGGACTGGAGCTTTCGTTTCAAACACAATTTGCATTTATGCATATAGTATTGGACGTTAAGATTGAATTCTCGATTTATTATATCATGATGGAATATATCAAGCTCGTTATTCACATATGAAAAATTTTTTCAACCAACAGTCTCATATATCTCGTCACAACTGATTGTTATGCATATGTTTGCTCACTCATTTCCATATAGTTTTATGCACCATCATCATCTGTTCGTATAGCATACACGTCATAGGACTTATTACAAAAACATAAAAAAACGCCCTACAATTCGTCATGTTCCATCGTCGTCATGTCATACGAACGTCATCACGAAATGCATTATAAATTCATTGTCTTCCACACTATCATCATTGTATATACACCTCAGTATGTTATTTCATTCATATACTAACCATCATATTCACGTTCGTTCTTTATTCTAGATAATTAAATAAAACCTCTAACAGAATATAACGGATTAGTATAACAAGAGAAATTAGAAGTTGAAATGAAATAATTGTAATGGAAAAGGTTTTCACAGAGTCCACATTTACATATTTTATCATCTGCATCAAATTTTGATATTTGAATATATAAATGAAGGAAATCAGAGGAAAAAAAAATAAATACGCTGCAAACAATGTACTCAAAGAAGATTACACTTGAGGTCAAACAGACATTTAACGTGTTATAACATAAAACTTTTCCGTTGAGAACGTCTAAAGTATACATACCAAAAACGTACATTATGCATCTGACGCGACGAGCTATATCATCACAGAAACTTTGTTCTCATTCACCCTCAGTTCCACTTCTTATCGTGTGTATAACTATATGTACATATATATATACGAAATAACGACACTGGTGAAATGGCCCTAGCTCACGGCCCTACCCCGAGCTAATTAATTTTTCACTGGGTAGAAAATTGTCTCGGTCGGAGTAAAACATGAAAAGGCAACAGTGAAACCCAACACACACCCTAGCCTTTTATACACAGTTACTAAATTTCTTTTCCTCACCACCACTCACTTCAGCAAACTTATTAAACGATTTTTCATATTTATTTATTCATTTAATTTTTTTCTCATCACGAAGAGTAAAAAAGAATATTCTCACCAATTTAATAACGATGTTATCAAAAAACATGAAATCAAACCTTCTAACGTATAATTTTCAACTCCCTCCTTGTCAGTCAGTTGTCATGGCAATGCTTCATTAATACATTCTAGCAAGTAGTACGACTCGCGTCAATGATCAGACGAGCAGTAACTATACCATACCAGTTGCCGTCGTTGTCCTTGCCGTTGTGACGTTGCCATCACCATCGCTCTTTGATATAACCCCTGTTGATTATCGTCTTTGATGACGCTTCAAAGCACCCACTTCATTCCATTCGCTTATTTCCTTCCTTTACATCAACCAAATGGCTTGCGTTCATGCATACACTGTGATACACATACCCACGCACAGTTGAATCAGCTACACGACTGTAGTCCTTAAACGCCATTTACAAACTCTCGATCGTTTTAGCGTACCACATTTCACGTGATTTAAATTATACAGAAGTTGCATAAGTCTCAAGAAATCTTTCGTCAGTAAATTATGTGACTCAATATGTATGCGCATGCATAAACCTAGAAAATAAACTGTCAACAGAGCAGTAGCTGTTGCTTGCATTGCTGGCAACGATGCAGTAGTAATGACCGACTTAGGTCAGCCGCGATAGGGTCAGTAGCCTCGGTCCCACACGCACACACGACAAAGTGCTAATGCAAATATATAAATATAAATGCATACGTCGTCAATTCTTGAAAGTCTTCAAGAAACACATTTCGTTCACTCACTTCATCACACACGCGGACAATCACCTCTGACTTTCTCCTATTCATTTTTTTTAGCTCATGTCCAGAATATACCTTTACAATCATCACCATTCGAACGAATTTATATACATGAGTACATACACATATGTAAACGTGTGGGTGTATGTTCATTAATTATGCAAACGCGATAGGTATACGCGAAAATACCGACACGAGTGGCATTAAATGTGATCGACACGAAACGAGACGGAAGCAGTGATTTATCGTTTGGACTTTAATGCAATTTGCTTATCATTTCGTTAATCAACGACTAAAAGCCCGGTTTAGTGAGTGGTGGATTTATGCTATTTTGTCATTTTCACGCCACATACAGTGATAGCGCGCGTGATAATGGAATGAATGGTGAAGAGTCAGTGCGAGGGATATGTGTTGTTGTGTGAGTGTTGGTGAATGAGTGAGAGAAAAAAGCGATATATAAGAAGGAGATGAAGTGAAGAAACAGAAGTGTGAGTTGGGGGTGGAGAATGAGAGACGTGTCCCAGGGCTTGTTATTGCGGCGACATTATTGGAGGAAAATAAATACGCCGACCGTTGGACAAATAAACGAGAGATAAGAGTGAGGGTGAAAGAGAAAGAAAGAAAGTGAGATTAATGAGAGGAGCTCGCGAACAGCGATGAGGTCACGTCCTTCAGGAACGACTCTCTCCCAGTCGTCGGGAGAATAAACTCTCTTTCTCACTATATGTATAATGCTGCATCATAGTTGGTTGCTGCTGTCTTTGTTGTGTGTCTGTATATACCGTAGCTTTTGCACTCGCGATCATAAGTCCTGGTGGATTGAAATCGAGCCTCGAGGGAAGTTTACTCTCTGCCCTGTGTGTGGATATATTTTTATGTATAAATACTGTGGAGATTTATTTGAAGCTTGGTCGCTCACGCGTTCGATATTTCCGTTCAGAACGATAAATATTCCACTCTGAGAGATGTTATGGTGGGATTAAATCAATTTATTAAACCACGAATGATGTGACTGAGCAAATCATATGAATTTTATTTAGGGACGCTTCACTGTAAATTTTTTACTAGAAGAGTCAAAATAGAGAAATGCAGTGGAGAATTATTTCCAATGGTCAAACAATTTTCTTGAATTATGATGAATGAAATTTACCAAATATTCCCAGATAGAATTATGTTTCATGTTTACTATTGATACAAATGTATTTCTCCAACATCATGTGTGCTGCAAATGAGTGAAAATCGATATCCGTACGTATGGATTTAATTTCTGCAATGAAACATCTTCGCAACAATAATATCATATAACCCAATTCTCGTTTTAATCAACATGCAATTTACGATTCATCTCGACTATGTTTACAGAATCGAATTAACACCAGAATAGTTACCGAGACTTACGAAACTCAGCCAACTTCCTCCCTATT
Organism: Meteorus sp. PSUC_FEM 10030008; assembly: GCA_018881525.1. Classification (NCBI taxonomy): domain Eukaryota; kingdom Metazoa; phylum Arthropoda; class Insecta; order Hymenoptera; family Braconidae; genus Meteorus; species Meteorus sp. PSUC_FEM 10030008. Next base: position 17,978 of record JABMBR010009931.1, read on the forward strand.
CTGAATTACGTAACACGCAAGTAACAAATTCTATATTCACATGTTAAGAACAACTCTTCACTTAGTGAGCATCATGATAGATTCGTTGATTCAATGAACATCAATGCACATATCAGGTGAATGAAAGAAAAAAAAAGAAAATTTCACAGAACAATAAATAATTCAACCAGACAGATTGTGACAAATATTTGTCCTGAACTCAAAATATTTCCGTTTGCATTCACATTATTGCATTAGTCCAACTACTGATATGATATCGGTATAGAATTGATGGTGGAAATGTGAGAATAGAATGAAGAAGAAGCTCCATACATATGAGGGTTTACGCTGTAGGAGAATGTTAACTAATAGCTTGCAAACAAACGGACAATTTGGCGAGTAGATTACACCAAAAGGGAAACACGAAGTAAAGAGAGAGAGAGAGATGAAAGTCAGGGTTGAGTTAGCGCTGAAGCACACTTTATATACATATAGTGTACAATGTATTATCTCTCTCTTGGTGGAGATACAATCAGTGAGAGCATTCACTCGTTGTTACCCTCTATTTTATTAGGGGGCTCGATTTTCTTAACGAGCGTGTGCCAACGAGTGGGCGAGCAGACAGTCAGACAGAGAGTCAAGGATGTGAAGTTGTGGGAATGAACAAGGGTGAGTGTGAGAGATAGATAGATAAAGGGATGAGAAAAGGATGATTTGCGCGACCCATCGGTACTGGTCTAAAAGGTGAAAGGAAGATGAAACGTTTTTCCGCCCACGCTATATAGGACGACACACCATACCATTTACAATGACCTCTTGCCAATAGAAATAGAAGAAGGAAGAAGAATCAGTGGGAATAGTAAATACGAGATTGGATGATCACAAAGTGATGGAATAAAAATTGTTACCACAGATTTTCCTTTTTTTTTCCCCAATTTCATCTCGTGTACCGCAGAACAATTCTAAATACTCTTCATCATCGATTTCTTCCTTCATACATTGATAATCCAGACAGGGATAACACAACCCTATCATAGAAATTTGCAATGATACCACACAATAATCAATGAAGTTGTGGAAATATAAATCAAATCTCACACCATGTTATCATGACACTCATTTGCATGAACAGGATCACTGCCACAAAATCAAGAGTAGGCAACGATATGGTGTTCACTTGATTAATGACAGCTTTGGCGTTAATTTCAAATCGGTGATGCTATTAAGGGTGTACTGTACTGCCTTAGTTTAGAACGCAACTGTATGTGTTTGCGAAATTGTGTACTCATGGGGATGCAAGTGAGACCATTCCACATGGACAGAAATTGAGAGACATAGAATATACAGGCTAAAGTGGATTCCTCTTATGTGTATTTCGCTTCTATCAATGCTCCATGCATTGTGATTGCGTTCTATGAACATATATACATATATACACAACCATATAGACGTTGTCACACGTTACTCAATCGAATGTAATCCCAGATGCGTGACCAGGCATTTCGATCAGTGCTTTTACCTCTTATGGCTTCTCCACAATCCGTTATCGTCGTTAACACCTACTCGTACTTCGAATTCTCATCCAAATTTCTCCCTCTCACAATCTCATCCTCATCCCTTCTATATTCCCACTCTATCACATTTGATTGTTAATCACCTTTGTGTCTGAATGTCAATAGGATGAATGACAAGTAATGGCTGAATTGTGTTGCATGGACTATGATTCTCGACGTAATTTTATATTTATGACAGAACACATTTGGCATTTGATCAATTCCTATCCACATGCAGACCATAATTTTTTTTATGATGATCGAATATTCTTTTTGTTCAACACATCTTTATGTATGTGGCGTGAGGTTGTTGGAAAAATGATAGAGTACACGGTGAATAATATAAAGATGTTTCTATATCCAACACAGTTATTTGTAGATGTAGCAGAAATATCGACCATTATTTATGGAAATACCATGTAAAAGTGCCGATATACACAACGATGCATTAATCTAAACTTGGCATGTTATATTAGAGTATAATTAAGTATTTCCCCTTTGTGAGAGAATATATAATTGTGCTTATGTCCTGTGTATATGTTTAGAACATAATGCATCGTATAGATCTATGTGCTTGGATATGTGTATACACTGAGCTCGTCGCATCTATAACTGTATAAATCCCCCTGTGGGCTATATGTGATCGATTGTTTGTTGTATGAATTATTGCAGTGGATAATTTAGGTGAAATATTGTCACTTGCATAAATTTGGAGCTCAACTAAACTTAATTATATACACACGGTATTACTAAATATGACGAGTGATAAATTCTGTGTGTGTGTAACTCAGGAATTTCTTAACATCATCTCGTAAATATAAATTGCAACACATTCTTGTCATGAATTTGATTGGTTTACATTGCTAATTAATGAGACCTTTTACAGCAAACGCATGATGACTTTGGAGCGATGAGGTCACTATTGATCATATTGAATGACGGATGAAAGTTATGACATTTTATCACCATGCTGTCGGACATTGCTGAGAAATTACAGAGAAAATTTTACATTGCCATCTGTCTCTATGATTCTTTGTAATTATGGTCAACATTACGACAAACAGCTCTCTCCTGAAACGGGATTGTGCGTACCTACTTCGGTTCTTAATGAATTCATGGACAATTACCAATCATCAAAAATATTTTGAAAAGATTTAGGTACAATGACAACATTCGAGTAATACTAAATTCCTCACCTCTCTCTTGTTCTCTTTCCCCTTTTCCTCCCATTATCACAATCAAATATCACAAGTAAACCCAAAAAACCAGACAAAAAAAAAGAAATTAATCTTCCATTTTTTTTTTATCTCTCGGTGACCGCGTGCACCATGGATTACTGATAATGCCGCACTCGTCGGACAATTTTCGGACGATTTACGCCTACATCCTCTTTTCCTCTTTCTCCTCCGCCCTCACCCTATGTTCATACATTGCATGTGTGCGACGCGACGCCGGTCGATAACGAGGGTTGCGTTCTCTCTCGTACGCTATCTCCATCTCGGTTTCTATGGCGCGGTTTACTATACACCAATGGACGAGAGTTCGCGCGCGGTCGTCTTGATTAACTTGACCGGCTACATAATGAATGTTTATTAGGATGGCAGCCGTCAAAGGACCGACCTCCGGACACGACGTGTTCTGCTCCCGACGTTATACGCTTTACTGACTCTCTCTGTCTCTCTATATGTGTATATATGTATAGCTTCTGATGCATGCCCTGCGGCTTTGTATAATCGATCCAACGGGCGTATCGCGTAATTACGATGATTTATTAAATTCAAGGGAGACGTTATATGAATTCAAGAGAGAGAGAGAGAGAGTAAGGTTACGTAAAGGGCAGAGGGAGAATGAGTGAAGTGAATGAGTGAACGGCGGTAGCAGGAGCCTGGATGAAAGGATTTGTCGAGGAACAACCAAGGAGATAGATAGATATTTCCAGAAAATAGCTACTGAATTTTCAGAGGAAGGAAAGACAGAGAACGAGAAAGGGTATATGAATGTATGTAAAGGGGGATTTATTTACGTATAACGATAAACCATACAAGACACTGAACTTTCAAGTAGATTTTGTCGTTTCTAATGACTAGTTTCTACCTTGATACGCCCATACGTGAATTGTGTATATAAAAGGCACAGTGGTGACGATGATTACAATTATTTGAATAATAATAATTGCGTCTTGGTTGAAATGCCAATAATATTCTGACAAATAATGGTTAGGATGAAAGTTGTCATTTTCAATACCAGAGATATGTTCTCATTACAGGATATCATTTATCAGTTGCAAATTATATTTGATGGAGTTATCTTCAATCAGGTAATTTTCGGTCATCAATTCTCATGGGGTATTGACGTATGGGTGTTATGTTTCAATTAGCTTCATGAATATGTGTGGTATAGCGTTTTCAACCTGATCACTGAATGTGTCCAAGCAAAATTTAACGTAGAAAAATTATTTTAATTACATGAAGAGATCAGCACCGAGTTCCAGGAAACTTTCCCAATGTTATAAACTGGAAAGGGGATTTTTATTTTTTTCACTATATTGATAATGTTAAACATCAGTGTTGAATCGAATTGTAATACTAAGAGACTCCACGTTGCGCTGTTCAGGATTTTATTTGTTCAAACTCTATATGAGAATAGTTAATTCATAAGGGATATATAGAAAGAGGTTCATGGAAGCTATACAAATTCAAATTTTATGCGGAACAATCGACAGACAGGATAAAGCGTAGAATATATCCACTCTCACGCATACTAGTCCAACCTAACATTATGTCCGTTTGTGTACATGTGTGTCTCTGTCTGTGTGTTTATAGCACAAATCCGTGCTAAGCTATTAGAAACAAAACCGGAAATAGAAGTGGGCGAAGTTTAACTAGCTCTACGTTGAAAATGGTCTCGTTCTCTTCATCAACTCAAACTGTGGGGAATTAGCTTCTGGCCCACGTCCAGATTACTATTTTGTGTATATAGTTTATCCATTTTCTCTCTTCCGCGTTTTCTCTCGCCAGTTCTTCCCACCATTCTGGCGACAACACTCTCCTCTCACTCGCCTCGAGCGTGTCCTTTTCCTGCGGTCTCCCCCTCACCCAATTCACATCTATCTCTCATTTAAATCCACCACTCACCCCTTGTGAATTGGGACTGATATACATAAATATATATAGAGACGCATTCGGTGCAGTTTGAACGACCAAGAAAATGTTGAAAAAAAAAAGGGAAGGTTTATAAATAAACTGAAACAAGGGAGGGAAAGTATGAATATAATGTCGTGATACAGATGAGAGTAGAACAGTTGAAGGTCTGATAAGTATTGCAGTTATACAAATAGGAAAATTTGGATGTTCTGAATTTATTGTCGTGCTCATATGCTCCATGTTTGTCTACATGTGTAGCGGATGGGTGTAGTTGAAAGAATAATAGACGCGGATCTGGCTAATTATTCAGTTTTAGAATTCAATAATTTATCTGCTATATTGTCTAGATACAAGTGTCGTCGACTCAACGGTATCGTCGTATTGACTATTGTTATTGTGACCGAGTGAATCTATTTGTACTAGAGATATTGTTTTGATCTGGCGTAGCAACGAAGTGCTAACGCGTTGAGGAATGTGTCAATCACGTGACACAATCTTTGGGATTACTGGAGTACAGCACGAGCTGTATATGTACTATGCTTACCCACAGTATAAATTTTTGATACGAGTTAGATTGATTCGATTTATGTAATTGAAAGTTCATTTGATATTTGCGAATTCGATTGGGTTTTCTGCATGAGATAAAATTAAATTGATCAATGCCACACATTTTTAATGTATGCATACAGAGTTATTTATGATTTTGTTGGAATAAAATCCTTATACACTGTGAATATCAATTGTTGTTGCCACTCTGTACATCAGAGAATTACAATATTATCAAGAACCATTAGATAGAAAAATTGAAAAATTCGCACAATGAAAAGTGTGATTTATAAAATTGAATTGACCATTTCTATATAAAAAGATCTCGCGACCAGATTTTTCTCTGATAGAAATTTTGAATCTGTTTTTTAGCCGACTCGCGGAAATATTATAGACAGCATCTATCCACCCAATTTTCACTCTCATCATTTATTCCCTCCTTCAGTTCATATTTCCAAGTATCATTCACCCATTTCAGGCACCTCATTTTATTCCGTATCGTTTATCCAAATATCTCACGTCAATTCGAATTAAGCGAATTCCTTCTTGTACGTGTTTAATTCTGCAAGTCAATAAATTTCATAAATTGAAATTGCGAATGGGATTATTGTGTAAAATTTGCATCTGACTACGAGACATTCAGACATTTCATACATATATACTTATGTACAATGTATAATTCAATAGTGAAAATATATAGTGAAATTTAGTTGCGAGTTTTTGGTGCATTACCAAGGAAATTTGCGCACTGTACCAACGAAATTGTTGTGCGCGCGTCCAGCCCTCGATGAATTGGCACAGCTCCTCTTGATGTGTATATATAAAGGTAGTGAATTGTGCATTTGCGTCACGTAACCTGTTTTACGTAACGCGGGGCTTTTGTTCAACGCGCGAATCTTATTAACGTGAACCATTTTATATGAAATCGAGTTAAGCATGGTTCTCTCGCGTTAAACCTTTCTCATTGTCCATTAATGTAAATTGTCTATATATCTATAGATGTATATGTAGAATACACATACGTATAGACATTATATGTGGCTTCATACTTTTATTTGCAATCGTGGTCGTGTTCAGATAAAACGAAATGTGCACAACATTTTCCTCTACAGTTACTGAATTTATCACAGTGGCTGATTGTCATCGATTCTTTTTTCCTCATTTTATTTTCTACTTAAAAAAATATCTACTCATCTATTCATTGTATTCTCACAGGTGAATACGAGTGTTGTTACATCCACGCGAGTTTATTTTAGTATTTTGCATTTTGACATTGCTGGAAAAATGGGGAAAAGAAAAAAAATATTGAAATGAAAAAGTTTATGATGATATTTCCACGCTCACCAAGCTTCATATCAGAACTATGCCACTGGAAATATACACTCGACATAGTTATCTGTTTTCATACTTTAATATAATTTATTTTCTCATTTCCTTTTGTCTGCATGAATTTTTCGTTGTCATTTTCGACAATGCACAAACGAACACAACATGAGTCCATTAACAGATGAATTTATTTAATGAAGGTGGGTTTATATGAATGGAAAATGAACTCTCGGTGTGGAATAATGTGGTGGACGATGAAAATGTCGAAACTATGCGCTGCGCCTTTATCATATATAGCGTTGAATATTCGGGTGATATGGAAAAGACGAGCGTGGACGGGGTTATATGAGATCCTATTTGATGTCGCTTGTTTATATATATATGCGAATGTGTGTTCCGATGGATACGTTCATATGTAGCCGAAACAACAGACATATCCATGAGTGGTTTTATCTTGAAGCAAAGGCATGGCTGTAGGTGGATGCAGAATGAGGTAGACATGATGTTGTACACCCATTCAACACCTAAATGGTAACTATTCTCGTATCGCAAAATAACATATGTGTGTACATCTAACACACGTACACCTGACATCTCACTGACAAATATCTAGACGTTTTGGTTGGCAGCGGTCACAGTTAATGTTCGTAGATAGAGAAATTATTGATAATGTGTACTAGGGACAAATTTTGTACTTGAAGTAGTAGTTTACTCTTAGCTACAAAAATTATCCATGTGGAATCGTTTTTGTGACGATTTTTCCAGGTTCACAGCATTTGAAGAGTTTTGAGATTAAAATTTTCCTCTTGGATAATTTGGTTTGATTATGATTTCAATCATTGCTTGAGAGAATTTCCGAATCACTTCCAATACACAAAGACCTTCGTGGTATGTTTTTTTTTTTTTCATTTATTGAACACCCATCTGATCAATGTTGCACTATTGCGAATGTGATTTTCCAATGATTGCGATCTCAGTTGGCGAGCAGGAAATGTGTTAAATCTATACCACATTTAGATACGAGTGGAGAAATACTCGCGAGCGCCGCTGTATATACAATAAATTATTTAGAATATTCCTATGTACTCCAAAGAAATATTTTCATATATTTTTGTCAACAAAATTTATAATCTTGTTATGCGGAAATGGAATTTAAACGCGAATGATTTGCATAATCGTTTTGAATATAATATCAGCGCGATATTTATTTGTATATGTGAATATGAGGGTGATGAAAAAGCGTGTGTTGAGAAAAGATTTTTCAAGGGGGAAATTATGGTTTGTAGAGTTGTGCCACGGGGGTTGAGTGTGGTATGGCAACGTATAACAGAATCATTTGAAAGTGAATCGAATTTATACTGGTCCCGTTACAGTTCGAGAATGAGGGTGTCCGCATGCGTCCTAGATGAGAATTTTTAAGGGAAGAAAAGAAATGGAAGGCGAGGCGCCAACGACAACAAAACGATGTAGACGACATGACGAGACAGAGAAATTGTGGCGCGCTCGACATTTGTTCGAGTGGGTGGTGATGATGAAGTAAGAAGAGAGGAATGAATTGAAAGCACAACTGTAAGCTCTATACACTTTTATGTTAACATCTCAATTGCCTTCAGTTTATATAAGACAACTTGGATATTTATTAAGTAGAAAATCTTATTATGATCCCGACATATACTCATTGTACGTACATGTAAATATGAATGCGTGCATTCAATTCTTTGAATTATGGTTTATTTATGCGACTGTTTCAATGACTTTGTCCTCTCCTCTTGCGTACAAAGTCTGTGTATGTATTTTTATGCGACCTTTTAAACTGAACTCGTACTCGGCGTCCCTTCATACCGCGTAAAAAAACCTCCCGGGTAATCTGATAAGGGTGCACTCTCCCGCATTAATACGCTGGCAGAGCGCACAGTGATAAGGCAACGGTCGAAAGAAAATTTGAATGTAAAGGGGAAAAAAATATCATAGATCAGCCTGGATATGAAGCTTTACTCTCTCTTTCTTCATGTATACCCTCAGTCTTTTTTTTTCTACTTTCTTCTTCTCTCTCTATATCATATCGTTCTTTTTCTGTTCTACTCCCCTTCAAGTGAACTCATCCAACGTCTCGTCTTCTACATTATTTTTTGTTTTTGTTATTTGCATTTTATTTGTATTGTTTTTCCAAACTCCATGTTCAACCTTTTCTTTACAAAGCTCGTTCTTCAATTTTTTTTATTTCGTTACCTTGAACAAATCCGTTGGTATCTTTTTTTTTATTCTTTTTCACTCCTATTTTTATCTGGTTGTTTTTCCACAGGCAAAAAGCTCATTCGATAGGCAACGTTCGCCTGGCTGTGCTCGATTATCTCTCAGAATTTTTATGTCGAGAACGATTTGATGACGTATAAAGGACAATGTTCATACGTGTAGTATGCATATAAAGTATGTCTGTGTAGGTACTTTGTTGGTGGAAGAAGATTATAGACGCACGATACTTGGGAATTTTTTATTTATACATCCGAGATTCAAGGGGTCATTGTTCGTCTAGACGTTATACAAATGCATAATTTGACGTTGTTCTTTGTTATGGCTCAAACGTTCACTTACATATTTGGCGTTACTTCCTTTGTCACGGTTGATAAATGGTAAGATTCAGTGCTGTGCGCCCGCTTGGTTACGGAAGTACGACATGATGAAGTGACTCATCAATATTTAAACATAATGTGAAATTTTTTCACTGAATGAAATTCCGCGATAATTCCTGGCTGAAAAATAACGATTTTGAGATATAAATTTTCCATCGAATTTCGGCATCACAACAATGACATACATAAGTGCTCTGAATCGTTCCAATTTAGAGAGAAATTTGAAATTATAAATTTTATACTTTCTCATTAGTACTGTACTATTTATTTTTTTTTTCAAACGTCGGATTATCCAATAGGAAGAGGGTCTCCTATGCTTAAATTGGCAAAGGAACAGAAATAATTGGCAAAATTATCCCGTGAACATCACAAAAATTTTGATATCTCAATATATATTCGGAAATAGTGAGCTTTTTCATCATCAGAGAGATAAATATAAAAATCGAGTAGTGCTCAAGACATCTGGTTTGGAATGATCCTCCAAAAATTCAACACATGAATAAAAAATTAATCCCTCATTTAGTGGTACATTTACAAAATTCCCTTTTGTTCTTCTCCTGTTTTTTTTTTTTTTTTTTTTTGAGTGGTGTATGATTATCATAATTCTAGAATTTATACGCCACACTTGACCATGTTCTTCCTTGGTCACACGGCCCACACTAATGAGTACGATTGAGAGGGAAATTATAGCGTGACCATGCTGACATAGACACGCACAGGTCTACGTTGTGTACAAGTCTACAACGTGCATATGAAGATATACACATATAATAAAATTTATGTCTCCTGGGACGGAATTAATATAGTACGAGCTATGGCAATTCTATAGAGAATATGATTTTAGGGTCATCTATATGAATTGTTGGTCTCCATTTTTATAGTTTATATTCTCATATTTGATGTGTTGATTGCAATCATCTATTGGAAATTAGAGTTCGACAATATTTATTTTCTCGACTGTATTTTGTAATTTCTAGAATAACAAGTCGTACTCAACATTTCATATGGGAGTTCCATCACGTTTGTAATGTTGGATGACGAATATAATTTGAATGCAAAATAAAATAGTTATGAATAGTCGTTAATACTCTGGTTACAAACTCGATTTACTTTACAATAATCATCAACAACAGTTGGACAAAATTCTATGGTTAAAATCTTTTCAGCAAATCACATTCTCGCGTTAAACTCATACATGACGAGGTCTATTATTTTGCTACAATGAAAATTTATTCAAGGCAAATATTAAATTGAATAGAAAACGAAAAGTGTAGTACAGTATGTATAATGCTATGAGTCTGAGTTCAATCTCCCTCACGCGAATGCACTCATGATCAACTGACACGCACCACTCTAGAAGCCGGTGGGGGCGAGGTCACTTCATATCATGTTGTAGAGGAGATAATGGTTAGTCGTACAAGAAAACGCATTCAATGAAAGAATGAGTGAAAGAATTATTCGCGTGTGGGAGAAGGACATAAAGATAGCAACTCTTCTCTTTTCTTATTCGTTCTTTTCACTATAATCATACATCTCTGTATAAGTAAACTTTTTTTTCTTTCTCGCTTCAGCTTGAAGAATGTGCGGACTGATAGAGTACGGTGGAATTTTATTGTTTTTATCTGGGTCTTGAGGGGATTATGTGAATAGGCGACAGGTGTAGAAAAATAAAGAAGCAAAAGGTGAGGAACCAAATTATTGTGGAGAAAACTTTTAATCGTACAAGTTCTAACATTGCATAAATCTCATTTATTCTATGGGGTTTATTGAGATTATTGTTGTGTGTTTAGTCGGCTTCCATCTACATTGATCGGAAAAAAATTTCGTTTTTCCTCTTGATGTCCATCATGAATCGACAACATACAAATAATTCATATTCCGACAGGTTCTAGGGAAGAGCACTCGAGTGACGACTGTAAAAGTTTATCGCGCGCTTGAAATCTTTATATCTTAACTGATGTGGGATAGAAATATAAATGAGAACCCCAGAAGTTTCGTTATTTCTTGAAGGAAATTTCGACAGAAATTTATCTCGAAATATTTTAAATTACGTAAGTTAAGACTTGGAATGTAGGTGCATCAAGAAAGTTTGTCTGTCTGGTGTCAATCGTAACTCAAAAACTTATAATTCAATTAACACGATTCTCGCTATTGTTGAACGTAGTCTCATTCTTCCATGTCTAAAAACTCGATGCCATTGCAAACGATGGCGACAGCGATTGCGAACAATTTTAATGACACATCCTGTAAATTGGACTATTTGCATTCGTAATCCTCAGACAAAATTTTTCAGAATTATAATAATTCGGCTAATATTAAACTCAAATTTTCACAAATATCTTCAATGACATCTAGAACATCCAAATATTCATTCATTCTCTATCTCATTAGAAATGCATAATGAAGACGTAACAAAAACACTAGTTTCTCCATTCATCACCTTGAAATCGCGTTTATTCTTCGTTTCTCATCGAACATCAAACTTTCTGCAAATGCTCAATCCATTCTCACAGCTCTTCCCATTTCCTTACCCCATTTGCTATTCTCAATCTCGGAATTGCATCTGTATTAGTTCAGTTCTATAATAACCCATGTCGTGTATAAACCTGTACTTAAAGTTACAATCGAATATTGTGGCGGATGAATTTCAACCGAATTACTTTCAATATACATTCACCCAACACATATACATATATATGTCTAAAACATTTATTGGGTGAAGGAAGGAAGGATTCGCGTGTTTTGGTTGAGATATAGAAGGGAGAAGTGTAGATATAACATCAGTAGCGCTTTCGCGTAAGAGAAAGGATGGGAGTTGGGTTAACTGGCGCGCGCAAGGCTCTCTACTGAATTGCATTAATTCCATGGACGACACGCAACCCTTACCCAATAAAGCGTCGTAATTGCCGATGGGTGCTCTGTGTGTGAGCTTCAGGGCAAATATACATTGAGAAATGAAAGGGAGTGAGGAGTACAAGTGCGAGTGAAACGACAACTAGAGAGAAAGACATCAGTCTAAGCGCGCAATTGGCGAGATGAGATGGGTTGAAATGCACACGTGGATAGATGAAGTGAGAAGAGGAGAACGGATTGAGAGAAAAGGTGAATGTTAGAGGAAGTGAGGGTAAACGAGTGAGAGAGAAAGAAGAAGAAATGATAGAGCGAGTCGTGGTGTAGCACCAGGAGCAGCAGCCAGTTCAACAAATCCAAACCGCCCCCATTGCGCGCAACACATCGAGACAGACACCGTACTCTGGGCTTATGCGAGCCACGTGCGCCATTCTAATTTGCTTACGAGCTGCTGGCTTAAAATACAATGCGCCGCCGCGCACGGACATATTGGTTAGCGGCTAACAATAAAACCCTCATCCAAGCGCCCCCATTGGCGCACACTTCTCACTCTGTTTTATCATTTTTCTCTTTCGCTCACTACACTCTCGCTCTCAATTTATATCCATATATATTTCATTTGCTTATTGTTTCGGGTGGATTTCAGGTCCACTGGGATATACAATTTCTGAAGTCAAGTGGTTGCAGTGTGCAATTGCACAACAATATATTTGTACATGTGCAAGGTGTGCGTACATACAATGAAAATTTGGTGTACAATGACGTTTAATGATTTTTTTGTATTGCTTTTTCTCTTCTTTTCGTTCTCTCTTATGTGCATTCAAAAATCATTTCAATGTCACTCTGATTGACTTTGCATACCGTGTGAAAGACATTTGAAGAGTGAAATGTAAAATTGGATGTGGGAGGGTGACGCGAGAATTATTGAAGTTTCGATTGTTGGTTGAAGTTTAGAGAGCTGTGCGATATGAAAAATGGACGTATCAAAAAGTGTTTTGTCGTGGGCACAAAATTTTAATAAACAAATTGACAGGATGGAAATATTCAGATGAGAGTGAGGGAAATTATAGATTCAAACATCAGGATGAGAGAATTTCATACGGTCGTGGATGTATCTAGGCGTGAAGCATTGCAAATGAAGGAAGAAAATAAATAATGAACTCGTGGACTCTGCGAAGAGAGAATACAAAAAAGTACTAAAAAATTCGTAATATTCATGTACACAAGTGTATGAATATATATGTGTGTGTATTATTAATTCAGTCGGGTGCTTCTTTGGGGTATTCTGGAGGTCATGGATACGGGGAAAAGAATATTTTTCTATTTCTCTTTGTCTCAATTTTGTGCTCCTTTTTGCACATGTTCTCCCCTCCCAACTGCACAGTAGGTCTGCTCTAGTCTGCCCATCCTCATTTCTGTCGTAATGCATTTGGTCCAATTTAAATTCTGAGTGAGTCGCTTTCTTTTTTATTCTCTCTGACTTTCTCCCTTTCTTCATACCTTTCCACCTTTTCTATCTCTCCAGTCATGAGCCTTCAGGACTTATAATATAATCCCATGCATGGTACAAGAGCAAGCTTGGCTACCACATCAGCGCCACTGTCCGTGGATTTAAGCTGCATATATTATCAAATGGGAATTTTCATGCTGAGAATACTCAACTTGTGAGAAATTTTCTACGAGAAGGAGATAAAAGGAATCATCATGAACAAATTAGTACTTTTATGTTGGATGTTACACAATACCCACTACTGAAAAAATAGAAATCAAGGACTTGGTAATATATCACTATGTGTGGAATGATGTGTTTTGGATAATCAGAATCACACCGTTGACTGTTTCACACCTTTCGAGAGTTTCGTTTCAAAAATCGTCTTATTACTTCAGAAACTATTGAAAATGTTAGAAAAGAATATAAATTTATCCAAATTCATATCATTCTCTGATGACATTTTCACACTCGACCCTCCTCATTTTGTGTTCAGATACTTCAATTAAAATATCATCGATGTGAAACTTATGATTGTTGATGACTGATCTCACCCACTCCATTTCAATTTCGATGCTTTCCATAATAATGTATGATGAAAATTTGAATCATGATGAAAAGTTGATATTCATTCATTTAACTCGTTCAATTCACTAAATATCGAATAACTTTGATTATAGTTGACTTTTTATCTTCAGTTTCCATACAAACACAATGAAGTGCATCCCTATCATTTTACTATGTAATAAAACTCCTCGTGTGTCACAAAGCATCATACCTAACACACATGCATACGCATTAGAGACTTGCGTTTTATCAACTCGAGCTTTGTACAAATGACAAATTCGTATTTCATGGTGTCCCATTTGTCTTTAAACATGCGTTACATGAGATGTGTCATTCTGGGCTTGGACGTCCCTTACTGAATCACAGCAACTGTATACGAACAAATTAATTTATATACACCGACATCCGTGACCAATGGATTCACGCTGATGATCATATTCCATACAATTCACTGTTAGATAGTTGATCATGAGTAAAAAATTGGCCATTGCATCATCACTATGAATGTACATAACGATTGACATGAAATTATTCATATGAAGTCTTCTAATAATCAATCATTCATATTTTTTTTTTTTTAGAAAAAACAATGAATGACTGAAGATTGTTGGAAACGTCTGCTGAACTGATTCTGTTCGATATTTCTTATAGGATTAAAAAATAAAAACGAAACATCAAGAAAATCATTATTCTATTTTAACGTTTTCAGGTTAAACTCACCAACGCGATCTATATCCTCGTGTGTGTAGAATTCGCGATGCAACATTTTGATAGATGCAGATTTCAGTCACAAGTAAATATTTCAATCAATAAATGGAAACTACCACTGGTACATATAATTTTCCCACTTTGATCATGAGTTCAATATCGCAAATCCGAATGAAGTGAAAATATTTTCATATTGTCAACACAATGTTATTGATGACAGTGTGTAACATTTTCGCAATGACAATCAATGAATGTCACTGAACAATAGGAGTCTACGTACTAACTCGAATCTAATTGGATTCTCAAGCACACTGTAAGCGTCATTTTGATGAATTATCTTTCACACATTTACACCATATAGAAATTATTCGAGACAGATGTTTCTCCTGATACTGACATATACACACTCACACATAAACACTTGACCGAAGCGTGTGACTCGTAAAAGTCACTAGACAACTATCAGTAATTGTCAACTGTCCGTGAATATTCACACTGACCATGAAAACAAATTCTAATGATCGTACAGTGATGGTAAAGCCATGAACATGTCGATGATGGAGGAACATTCATGTAGGCGTTCACGCTCTGCACGCATTAACATCTTTGAGATAGTAATCATTTAACCGCCATATATACAGTTTGTGTACAACTGAACTGATCCGTTTGACGGTGCAATTTCGATGAACAACCAAATAGAACGAACACATCACGTTAATGATCATTGACAATCACACAGAAATGAAAATTCACCACTGAATATGCAAAATATTTGAAATTTCAACAGTGTTATTGCCAGGGAGAGCAACATCTGGGAGAGTTTAAGGTTAAGGGATGAAAGCTCCACACCGTTACTCCTGCCGTAGATATAGATATCGTGAAATATATCAAATGTTTCTTTTTCTTTTCGTATCGTACACACTCGAGAATAAAAATGTACGTTTGTAATAATTCACACTTTTTATTTGATTAGAAAGTTTTATAACGGTTGCTGAAGACATAAATTATGAATTATTCTGTGAATTCGAAAAAAGAGGTTCGCACAAACGGACAATATTGAATTCGCCAATGGTACGACACTGGTGAACATCAGTGCGCAAGTCATCATGGAGCTTTTGGTAGCGCCACACGCATACCAATGCGTGTATATAGCGTATGTGTTCGTGCGTATGAGTAAGGCTTGCGATATGACTGTGTGGAAATTGCTCTCACAGCGCTCGTAGCGAAGAGACAGAACGTGTGAGATGAGCGACAGTGGCGCCACGTTGTGCTTGCAGCACCGCTTCTGCTGCTGGCTTCTCACCGCACCGACACAACTATCCTTCCGTTTTGTGGATGTATAATATATAGGTATATTATATTATACACTACTCTCGCGTTTTAGAGACGTTCCAGCTTCGGTTGTAGTCACTGTCGACGCCGACGCCGCGCGCGTTTACTGCGATATCGATTGGCCCAGTTGTCCCTTGTCAGAGCATACAACGTTCGTTCGTTCTGGTTGTCCCATCGCCAAAAGAACTGGCCGGAATTTTTTTTTCTCCATCTCCTGCGTACTTTCTCTTCCTTATTCAGTTTATAAACTACTCCACCTTACAATCTATTTTCTACTTACAGTGTAATGACCTTTTACAGGTTGATTGGGTCACGCTCGAGAATATTTTGTTGGAGGATCCGGTAATTTTTATGTTTTTTTTTTCCTATTTTGGAGAAAATCGGAATTGGTTTGCATGTGATTGTAAGTTTGAAATTTTTTTCCTCATCGATTATGCCTCATGATACGTCAATATAGTTGTACATATGCGAAAAGTGGTTTTGATTTTCAAATGCGACATGAAAGGACGATATACCAACATTTGGATATCTCTCAAATCTTTCCATTACGAATTCGAGCAGCTGTGAAATTTATGGTTTTCTGTGCATTGAGTAAAGTCATATATTCTACAACGAATCAGAAATGAAATCATGAACTTAATTCGGATTGCTCAGATTTGTCATTGGATTGAATGAGAAATTTTTTGAAATTAAAAATGAACATAAGGAATATGCCTCATCGTATAACTCTCATCATCGTAGATTGATTATTTTAACACGTACATCCAATGTCTCCCCACAACGTTTTTGCATTAATTATATACTTTGAAAAGTATGATCCGTTATGAGTCTCAGATGTACGAAATCATGAGAACGATACGAAAAATTTCATTTGAATATAGAAATCAGGTGATGAAAAATCAATTTGTACTAGTCCGTTATCTCAGCAATCGGTTTCTGCCTCGGTATTAATAATCAAGTTATTCTGCACAAAGTTGAAGAATTGATGCTCTCATATTATTCAACAATGTTAAAAGAATCAAAACATGTTCCAATTTGTTTCAATATTTTAGCTGCTATGGAGCGAAAGAAACAGGTCATTTAGCAATAACTCATAAGTGTTCTACCTCATCGCACTAGGTATCAAAATGATATATATAAATGGTACCGTTAAATGGAGAAATTCTCATTTTAGTGACGGCGTATATGGTATAAGCTCAATCCATCTGTATACGTCCCGCAATACGAAATAGAATAATTAAGGACTTTACAGTAACATGAAGCAGACAGCGGAGTCGAGTCTGATATCCGTGATTACATCACCGGGTTTCGTACATCTCTTGGACAACAAGACAGTGTCACTGTCAGTAGAAATGTTCTAACATTGGAATTTCATTGGAATTCACCCCATCAAATTCAGTTTCACTCATTGTCAACTGTACGAATACATCTAAATATCGTTGGTGTATGTATATACTGACAATATTTCACTGTGAAATTCAAAACTCTATATGAATATATTATAACCCTATCAGATCTTGCACACATCTTCAATCTTCAAGTCCAATTTTATTTCTTCATCTCTCAATAATTCTAATAACAAGAGAATATTCAGTCACAATTTATCAGTAGAAATATTTTATTAGGTGTCTGTCACATGTCTTTGCATGGAAATTTGTGTGAAAATGTGAAATTCACATTTTTCAACTACAGATAATTCTCACAAATCGACGAGAATTCCACTTTCACATTTGGGAAATCTATTCCAGTCGATATGTCGAATGAGGTAATCTCGTTATGCACCATTGATTCACATGCATTTCAATCAGCTGTCATTTTCCCATGTCAATCTATTGTCCACATCTATCCTATGTAATATTTGAATATGATTATTCTCTTAGACTCAAACTCAATCGGTTTATCCTTCATCACACAAGAATGGCCTACAAAAAAACTCGGTCGACTTTCTGAAAATTACTGAATGAGCAACGAGTTAATGATTGATGATCAGAGAAAGTATAATCACATCTGTTTCCAAACAATTTCCAATGGCTCAATAATTTTTTAATTGATCCAATTCCATAAATCTCAGATTGTGCATTCATTTCGGAGAGATGATCTCTGTATAAATTTTGGTAGTGAACGCTGCTCGCAAGTGAGATGACATATCGAAACCCAATCGGTAAAAGCTTTCGATTCAAATTTGCAAAAAACCACAGAGTGGATAGTTTCTGCGAAAAAATTTGCTTTTATGTGTGTCATTTGATTGTAAATGATTTCACCATCACACAAAATTTTTCTTTTTCCTACGTTTATTTAGCCCCGAGACACATGAACATACATCACTATAGAGGAGGCGGGAATTAACAAAAGGCACGTGGGTTGAGTAAGGTAAGTTTATGAGCCGCCAGGAACAATATTCCAACGAACGATGCGACCCTGACGCACCTTTTCGCTATTTTGCTTAGCATCCACCGCATCAAAATTATATGCATAAATATATGCACATACATATTCACACATATACATATCCACGAATGGAACACAGACGCAAGAAAGTGCATGGGTAAACCAAGCGATTTAGAGGAACGTGTTTGCACACGACTGCGTTGCCACTGTCAAGACATATACAAGTAAATGTATATGTGTATATGGCGAACAAAGTGAAAGGATGAGTAGAGAGGCGAGGGCGTTATGACGACAAAGGCCTCTTGGTATTATTATGTCGGGCTGGGCTGCGAATGCATGACAATGCGGCGGCGCGCACGACGCTTGAGAACACACCAACGCGCCACCAATGCCAGTGCACAATGCCTCGCTAACAAGGTCGGCAATTAATGAATCGTCGAAAATGTATTGCTGCTGTGAGGATGAGAGAGAATGAGAGTAGGTTGGCGAAGGAGTCGTGAGCCAGCCATCCGGAGGGAAAAAAAAAAGTGAACGAGAGGAAGATGGGTCAGAAGAGTGAAGAGGAAAACAAAAAAGAGGAAAAAAATATATAAATAAAGTAGTCGACGATTGGCGCAGGGTCGATGCGTTATATTGGCGAGGGTAGTGGAGGGTGTAGCGCCATCGTCTTCCCTCTGATACGCGTCTCAAGGGACTCGTCTTCGGCTCTCCGCTTGTCCTGTACTTTCCTTTTCCCCATCACAACTTACGCTTGAGTTGGCGCTTGGGGTTTCCTGTACACCATGTTGCTCTACGGGAATTAAGGCGACATGTATATATATATATATATTTGGTTTTTCTTTTTTCATTGTCTGGATTTCGTGATATAGAGTCGGGGATTAGAGAAAATTTCTATCGACTCAGCGCACTTGGACGATAATTATTTTTACCTGAATGACGTTAATAGACATATCGATGGGAAGAGTATTGGTGAAATATTGCGCAGTGATTTTGAGAACGTACACATGTTTATGGTAACGTCGTAAAAATTTTATAAATGCTCCATGAATTTTTCCTGGAGTTTGAGATGGAAACGGAATGATCACCACAAAATGTTCCATAGTTATTCTTTCACATTTTGAGATTGAGTCATATAAGTTGTTGTAGTGACATTGGTTTGATGCCTGTTGAATTGCACTCAACTCTGTGTTGGGAATGATTTCGAAGATCATTGCACATCGTTCCAGAAAAGCTTGAGTGTAGTAATAATCATCATCACACAGGGTAAATTATAGATGATGAGACGTGATATTGAATAAATGAAAGCAGACTTTGAAATGTTGATGAGGTAGAAGATAAATTATATTCTGAGAGCATCATTATTTTTTTATGTATTGTTCTGTGAGTTGTAGTGAGTGTTCTTGATTGTTCTCTTGCGATTTATAATCCAATTAACAAAAGTTTATATGTGGCTTGTTGAGTATCATATACATTTAGTTCTTATTGCTATCCACTAGTTAGTCAGAGCGCTCATGTAAAAAATTACAAAAAACTTTTCACCGTGTGTACATTCACATTTTTCCTACCTCATTTTCTTATGCTAGAATAACAAAATTAATTGGTGTAATAGTTATATCCACTCTATTATTATTATTTTTTTTTTCAATCGAAAATTTCCGACTTCAAAGTTCATCCGACAATATACAAAAGACTTCAACTGAAAGTTTCTCTCGGGTCATGCTATATATTCATATATAGGAAAAAAACTAATCTCGCAACTTTGATAAAGTTTTTCCAAAGTGCATGCAGAGAGTTCAAAGGCTTCTTCATCTTTTATTTCCTCTCATTTGGAAAAAAAAACACCGGAGAATTTTTTTTCTTCCTCAGATTTTTTTCAAGCGAAAAAAAAACAATGAGAACCCGTCCAGTTCTTTCGTTCTCCATGTGTCTGTGTAATTCTTGTCGATTCAATATCCACCAATTATGAGGTGGACAAATGAAAATACAACGAAATTTATTTCAGGGTTACGAGTGTTTTGATGAGTATTCATGAATGAAATCATCATCTGTTAGTGAAGCGATTTTTGTTTCATCATCATAATAATATTCACGAACCATCCCTCACGTTAACCATGTCCACACGAATATGTCCTCGAACAAATACACGTGAATTAGTATCTCAATAACCTACAATTTCAAATATACCACATAATTTTCTATCAAATTCAAGAACATCAGTAAACTCTGATTTCGTTAGAACTGAAATTATATACTTGGGTGTACACATAATGAGCTCTATATTTGCGGTGCATATAGACACGCTAGCAACATGTAAACACCGGCGAGACAGATGAGCGAGAATAAGAGAACAAGTATAGGAAAACTGGAGAACAATAGAATCTCAAAAAATAGCAACGAAGTTAATTTGTATGAGTGTTGATCGAATATTGACTATAAGTATAGAATTAAATCCAAGGGTTCTTATACTGATCCCTCAAAAAATACGTCCATAGATAAGGAACAAAAATTTGCATTGCCACGATTGTCATAGAAATGTTGACAAAAAGTATCAGCCATGCGGTACACCTGAAACTGCCATTTGAAATATTGTTCTGCTACTTTTTAAGATTATTCATGATATTGTGAAATGTGGTATCACATCTATCTCCAAAGAGGACATGATTTCTTATTGCAACGGTATTTCGCGCGACTGCTCTCAAAGCCATTTATGCGTCTAGAGTTAAAAAACCAAGAGGAGTGTAAATAGATTCTGTGTCCTGGGGAAAAAAAAAGCTGAAAGAGCGGTGAATCCTCATCAAACAGTACAGCGGATGAAATTACAAAGGCGAACTTAATCCAAATTGTGGGCATGGAGAAAAATTTATATATAGTATGCCTGAGATAAAATATAGCGACTCTATTTTTTACATACATAATTCTCGTCAGGACACGAATTGCCTGTGAAACGAGAAAAATAATGAAAGTCTTTTTAAAATCTGTTTAACTGAATATTATTTAAATCTGTTGAAATAACATGAGTATCGCATGAACGATTACGTCGACACGATGGAAGTACGGTGAAAGGGGCAAGGGAATGAGCGAACCCCCCGAGGGGTAAAATGTAGAGGAAATATAAAGAGAGGTAGGTGAATAGGTGAGGTAAAGTACTGAGAAGGAAGGGGGTGATGAGAGTGTTGGGTAGTTGAATAAATGAAGGAACAAGTGAGAAAAGAGAGATTGTTAGTTCTCTAACTACCGTTGGATAACCTCCGACTCGTAATATTATTTCAAGAGAGTATACACAACGACGTTAATCGACCTCACTCTCATTTTGGACCTTTACCTATACACGTCTTCTTCTCTTCCTGTCATCTCATATTATTTGTATAAACTGACTACATTTTCCTGTTTTCCCACATTCTCTCTTCTCAGTAGATGTATAACCGATAAAGATATAGTGGTGCATTTGTATTTCCACATGCACGCGTGTGCGACAACCTCTCACTATATTCATTGATGTGTTCCTACTTGCACACGTAATCGCTCCTCATAAAAAATGATAGCCGGAAAAAAGAAGAAATTGCGCGGGTAGAGAAGAAGAGACAACGAATTTTATTATCGTTTTTTCTTCTCCCTTTGGTGTATCGTTTACATGAAATGCTTTTCATCTCATACAATTGCAAAGTATTATGCTCATCGCTTTTATCTTTCAACAAAGTGTTTGATATTTGTGGATATGTATACATATATACATCCAGGTACCACACATAGGGAAAATGCAGATCTGTAATTTAATCCAATGGTTCTCGAGTATTTGTAACTAAATTGAGGACAAGGAACATGTATTAGTAATTGGAAATTTTTTACATCATACGAAACTCGTCTGCAGTGAATATCCCCGTGTCCTCAAAACATACACCGAAATTCTCATTTCTCTTGAATACACGAAATAATTCTTTTAATAATTGATTATTCTTCGATAAATTTTTTCTTCGAGAGCATCCCCAACACGCTCCGAAAGTTCAGAAATTGATCCAATAAACAAATGAATGAATTTATTTTCCGTCGTGATTATTTCCAACGTACCAATATCTGTATCATTAATTCTGAAATTCCTCTTGCTTCCACATCAGACTCACGAGTAATTATGATAGGTTTCAAGTAGAAAAGTAGATACCGGTGAAGTAGAAGAATGTATTTCTCGAATAGAATGGTGGAGAAGATTAGTGGTGAAATAGTGCAGACTATATACACACATATAACATACATACAGCAAATACATATAAAGTGGAAGAGAGTGAGTGTTTTCATGCTTCAGCCAGGCGGCGTCTCCAGGGAAATTCAACCCTATCGACGAACGTTGTAACACTACTCCATTCTCACCGCCCTCGACGTCGCCTGTCTCTTTATTTCTCTTTCTCTCTTTCTGCATCCACTGACAACTCTCTCTACACATCAACTTCTCTCACTTCAACTCACAACCAGAGAATTTCCGGCTGAGATTATCACAACGCGATAACTCGATATTCGCCGCGTTGTGACGCAACAACCCTTGGGTAGACACGGCACAGAGGAACGCCAATGGAATGTATATATTATCATGTGCACATGTGTGTTCTATTAATTCTATATCTATACATGCACACACACATACAGACACATTTTCAAACATCTCGATTGATGTGTCATCCATGGTCGCGTAATTCGAGGTGACGAGCGAATATATGATATCATGTAGATATATGCATCATGTTACTCAACATATTCGCGTTATGTTCACGCTCATCGTCGTAATATATTGCGCGTGAATGAAAGACAAGTATGAGTGACGAAGAGAGAAATATATTGTGGGGGGATACGAGTGGTGGAAAAAAGGGTGGCAATCTTGATACGCGCGAA
Organism: Meteorus sp. PSUC_FEM 10030008; assembly: GCA_018881525.1. Taxonomy (NCBI): domain Eukaryota; kingdom Metazoa; phylum Arthropoda; class Insecta; order Hymenoptera; family Braconidae; genus Meteorus; species Meteorus sp. PSUC_FEM 10030008. Next base: position 41,367 of record JABMBR010009931.1, read on the forward strand.
ACTTTTCACAGCTGTTTGAGCGAAATACATTCCACCCCGATGGACGCCCAAACGCATGACCCCAAAATTCAACTTGACGTTTATATACCTATGTGGATTTTATATATTGGTATGTGTATGTATTTACTTACATTTTTATAACACATGTGATATGGAGTTGTGGAAATGTGGAGGGGAAGTGTAGATGCAGATGAAAAAAAAATTTATGTGTGTATATATGAGGTACATTTACTCTTATGATGTCCCCTGAGAAGCATCGTCGTTATTTATTTATGTCAGCGAATTTTAAAAAGTTAATGCGCGAGTTCTGTGTATTCATACATTGTCTATGTTTGTGTCTTTATGTATGATTGTGTGCGTGGGCGTGTGTGTGTGTATATATAAAATGTCGGATTGAGTTTGCCACGCTTCGACGAATATATTTCGGGTCCCTTCCGGATTGTCGAGAGGGTATTATCTCCATGGTTGAATTTATATCTACTCTGTGAAAAACGGGAGGAAGGAGAAAAATGAATAAATATGATGGGAATAAAATCAGAATGAAATTTAATATACATTACACATCAAGTTTTCATACTTATGAACGAAATTGGGGATGATAAAAAAACCATTATTATTTATTCTTTTATTTTTCGATTTTTCGAATGTGGAAGATAGAGAATAAAAGCAGATGGATAATTATAATTGATGGAAAACATATATTTGAGTAGTTCTATTGTGCCGATTATATTTCAATGCATTGGTGCATCATGAAAATTGTTCTGTAATTATTCTGTATTTTCAATATACAAATGAGATTTGCTGTTTTGTTCTTGACGTTCGATAGGATCTATGTGAATTGCTGTAATTGATGTATAATGTTTTATGAATCCGAGAATGATTTATATACTGATGAAATGAATATTGCATAAAATATTGCATTCATATGAATGAATACACCTGCTTTGAAATAATACAAATATACTCGCAATTTGCACGCAATGTTATGTAATATCATCGCTGTGTAGTTCTATTGCCATTAGATTTCGAAATTTAATGTGTATGTGTTTTTATAGAGAGAGAATATGTCAAGTGGTTTCTATCAGTGACCCAGTTGATAATAATTGCGTGATCATGTTTTAATAAAAACATTTCTCCAGCCCCAAAATATGAAGTTTGACATTTCAATTAACAACAATTCTATACGTATCCCAATATTCAGCTCTACAGTTCATGATTATACATAGAGTCCCTTTTTCAATTGCTGATTTATGCGTCACTATCAGAATCAAATATAAAGTCGCTGTGAATTATGAATCAATCTCTCATAACAAATAAGTGAGAAGCCTACAGGATTTGAAGAATTCATGTTCACAGAATGGAACAACGTGACAAAGTCCTACGGATTTATATGGGAACTGTATTGAGATGCTGATTTTATTAGATTGACAATCGCGAGACGACGTGGCTATTGGGGAATATCATTTGTAGTTTCAAAAGTGACACAGTTTCAAACATTAATTGAAAAAAATTATCAGAGTCACAGGCATTCAATGTGTATCCAAGGTTACTGTAAAAAAACTTTCATCAAGCGAGTGTTTAGTTGATGACAAAGCATTGGAGTATTTTCTCAAGGCCTATACGTATGACCACACTACTCGTGATGTTACAACTTCAGCGCACAGGCCGGTATAGGAGTACAGTCTTGCATGCAAATATGTGTGCCTCAGAATGACATCTCCACCCTTACGACGGCCATATAACCCCTTTTGCAATATGCCCCCACGTCGTATCTGAGTGAAAAGCCATCGCGCTCACCCTATGTCTCACCCTCATCGCAATGTAACCTGTATAGGGCATAACTAGGACGTTGGTACCTCTCCGCAACTGCTACCCCATGAGTTCTGCCAACCTCACTCCATTCGTGCGCGTATTTTCTCGCGCTTTTTATCTCCCTCACCCTTCGTGTGTGAGCATAATTTCCATCCTGTTCTATAGATCAATACACGTGTAGGTACTTTCCGTGAAAATATTTGCATATGTCTGCATTGTTGTGAGAGTAGAAAATTGTTCATTTTTTTATCTGTACATACACAAATGATATTCTTTGGATTAAACTCCAATGATACTACTGTTATTTGTCTCAAATAATCCTTGTTATTCTTGAGCAATTTTGAAGTCATTTCGTAAAAATTTCAGAGAATATTCAGTGTTACGGGTATAGAAGCACAAATATGAAAATGACTATGCTGACTTTTTTATATTTTGAATTGTGTCTTTCAAATTGATGGAATTTTGAATTTAATAGGAATAATACAAGTTTCGTTTTAAAATGAATCCAGTAACTTGTGATTTACATAATGACAGGGTGCGTAAAGTAAATGAAGAGTTGGTAATTCCCTTTTAACTATACTGATAGAGAAAATAACTTGATTCAAGAAAACTTTTTTCTTCAAAATTCCATTCTTGTTTCAAAGTATCCAATTTTCTCTATTCAAAAATTATTCTTCTCTTCAGCGAAGCACTCAAGTGCTTTCAATCAAAATGGACATTTATTTCGCCCAAGAATTTCTTTCTCTTGGATTTCTTTTCTTTAATTAGGTTTCTAATCATTAATGCCATTTAATATCTGTGCACTCTTTCCATAAGATCATGCATCACGTCAGATGTCGAGTTGGATCAAGTTTTCAACGTTATCGATCGAGGATATCTATTGTTTTAAGCGAAGAAACAATTATTCAAAACAAGAAATTCTTGAAGTGAGACAACGGGTTCTCTACAAAAAGACTCTCTTGGATCAAGAGTATTGCTCTCAAATCAAAAT
>JABMBR010009942.1:0-44128 GCA_018881525.1 Meteorus sp. PSUC_FEM 10030008
TGTCGAGTTGAATCAAGTTTTCAACGTTATCGATCGAAGATATCTATTGTTTTAAGCCAAGAAACAATTATTCAAGGCAAGAAATTCTTGAAGTGAGACTACGGGTACTCTACAAAAAGACTCTCTTGGATCAAGAGTATTACTCTCAAATCAAAATGGTTTTTTTATCAGTGTAGAAATAGAAGAGGAACGGTGCACTACAAATTCTGTGACGTGTGGGTAACGATCCACTGTTCAGTGCAAATAACATTTATTATTGAATACCAATGTTCTATTTTCAACAGTGGATATCCGTTCATCTACTAAATATTATGTTTGTAAATGAAAACTACTCGAATGATCTCGATGACGTATGAAATTCTGTGATTTTCATTTTTGTTTATTCGCTAGATTTTCGTATCGTTTCGTGTTGCATAATGATCTCTCCTCAGAAGAATATCGTTCAATGTTTTGACACATAAAACTATATAAATGTAGATGATATCGATTGCGAAGAAAAAATAAGAAAATGTTTTACTGAAAATCGGCTCTATCAAGAGAATTTCGATGAACTAAACATGTCTTGTCAGTTACCTGGTGATGATTCATAATAAATTGCCTGGGTTAACACATCCATCTATTTCATATATGCTCATACATTGATAGGTGAATGTGAAATACATGGATATGAAGATAATACGACGCAACGTCTATGGTTATGGAGGAATTGTTAGTTGAATGGGATTTGAAATGGGCTACTATGGGAATAGAACCTTGGGTTCACAATTCTATTGGAGCACCATTAACCCATCTGTCTTCGATGCTATAATGATCAGACAGTGTACGTGATGCGCGGTAGTGCTTCACCAATACTTGGGTAAGTGAATTGTGATCAATTAATTGACTGTCGGAAGCATTGAGTGTACAGTGTGAACGACATGGAGAAAACTCTTATACATATATTGTCACGACAGAGTGAACACTCATATGTTTTATTGGATATATAAATAAAGTCAGTAGATGCAGGGTAGAGAGAGAAGGAAAAATAATTTAACTGGCCCGAGACTGAGTGAGTGATGGATGGATTTACACGAAGCGAACCGTAGAACTGCAGGAGTAGAATAGAGAAATATAGTAGAGCCCATCTGTTATCACGTAACGAACCCCCAGGTTTTCGTTTGCGATAACTCTCCCTCTCACTCTCCCCCTTCATCTCTTTTTCTCTGTCACACACACATATATGTATACTCAGTCTCTTTCCCTCTGCATCTCTGTCTTTTCGTTCTACGTCTTCTTTGTTCCATTTATACGTCGAGATTTTTCAAACGAACTCCTTTTTACCACCACGGAAACACATGAATAAAAATGATGATAAATTGATGAGATATTGTTGAATACGTTGGTGCATTCAGTCATTATACAGCAGAGATTTTATATGGAGTTTTACATATTTGATGGGCTTTGTATCAAATTGCATGATATGCAGTTCCATAAGAGATCACGAACAGATTGACATCGTACTTGATTTGAGAACGCTGCAATCGCTATTTGATGGTTAGTTTCAATCAGAGCATTCCAACTGGGCAACTATGCTAGGTGCATTATCCGTTTTCCTAATCTCTTGAAATAATTGTCTACCGATTATTTCATGGATATTAACAAAGTTCTTAGAAAGTTCGAAAGTGCAACTATCAAATTGTTGTAAAATATACTGAACTGTTTCGATGACAGTGGGCATTATTGATGAAATAAAATGTACATATTCCGATGCGGAAATTTTCACCTGTATGGTTATTGTTATTCTCGATGTTGTCAATATAAAATTTGAATTTTCCATATTGACATTTTATAAAATTCATTATCCACATAACAATGTTATTAATCAAAGTGATCAATGTTGTGGTCAGTGATGCATGATTTTGTCAATTGCCCATTAGAATGTAGACTTTGTTTGAGATAATTTTTTTCAAAGTAAATAATATCCGAAGAGCAAATCGTTCATACATTGACTTGATCGACTCATATTTTTGGATGGAGTGTTTTGGATGTGCCTATGTCATTCATTCATTTTTTTTTTTTTTTTTTTTTTTTCGGTATTCAATATTCATGAAAAAAGAGATACATTCCTTTATAGTGTTTTTCCATTTCATCACTAGTGGCTGTCATTATTTTTGAGGATGATATTTGTTATTCCAACAAGAAATCATACAATCGCTTTACTGTCCAAGTATTAATCAACTTGTTGACGGTTATGGTCACAAAATAATCACATTCATAATCATAACTTTTGTAAATTCAATAACCGTCTTGAATTAAATAACTGGACGTTAAATATCGTAGACGACGGTAGAAGATTCAATCTGTATACCGATGATGTCAATTTCCGTAAAGTTAAGGAATTCAATTCGACCGCACTATTGACTTAGTTGTGACTCTCCCTTCCATATGAGAAAAACTGAAAATAAACAAGTGATTTGTTTGCTGCTAAAACCTGGTTTGTTTCAATGGAATGCCCATGGTGGAACGCTTCGGTCAATGAACTATCATAAAGGTAAAACTTTTCGTAATTGATGTGTACAGTGACAAATTGCTCTAAATCATTGAGCTTTCAGAATTGAATGGAAGAATAATTGATTTGCGTTCGCACTCCTATGACAAAACCTTAAATTTATCATGAAATTCAAATTTCGTTAACTTATGCAACGATTTAATATAAGTGAGGAAAATAGCGATATTGTGTTGGTGCACAAGCTACACCATTTCATTTCATTTTCATATTTCAATTTCTGCCATTCTTTGAAATTAATCTGAAAGCAACTGTGAGTGGTACAAGATGTTTCATCAAGCTACAGTCACGTAACTACGAATGTTTCGTTGCACTCGCTTATTTAATCGTTGCAACTTGGAGCCACAATCACCTTTTGTCAACATATATTTTTGTTCTATTCAGTTGAAAGTAGGTACAAAGTACTAAAACGGATTAATTCTTTTATCAAGAGTGAATATTATACCACTATCTGTTCAATGCTTTCACTAACTTTTCGTGTGAATTTTTTGCAGTCGAAGTAATTTAAATTAATTGTGTAAAAGTTTCAACACAGATACGATAATAAATTTTGGAAGCAAAAGTCTCTTCTAACTCGTAATCTTCATGGTTATTATTAATATAGGTGCGTGCCAAAGTCTCGTTCACGCAAACACGATTCACTGTGGGTTGATACAAGAATAGCATCCATCGTGTCGTGATCCATCTGGATGTTTAACAGTGTGTCCATACTGTATTTCAAATGTATTTATGCGAGACGATGGTGTATTTCATTGCATTATTTTCATTTTTTCTTATTTCTCCTTATTTATTTTATTCTGCATCGCAGACATTTCTTACCTCGTTGACACATTACAACCAGAATGAATAACGAACGGAGTCAGAATGAATGAGGGGAGAGTGGTGTGGTAGAAAAATTATGATAAAAAGCTAAGAGCACAGTATTTATACGGAAAATGTTGTCTGTCAAATATTAAATCTAACTGTTACTAATTTTGCATGAATCTATTCTCAATTATATCGTTAGTATCATTATTTCCTAATTTTCCATTTCGAGTACTTCATTCCATTTTTCCACAATATTCTCTTTATTTATCCTCCTAATTACGAGTTGGACTGGGATTAAAATTTATATCAATGTGAGTTCACTGGATTTTTGCTCATGTGAGCTTTACTTTGGACATTCTGGCAGATTGAAATTATCCAATATGTGAGACAGCAGAGCGTTCAATATTAACTGTCTAGATTTCCAGCTGGTCCAGGTGGTTAGCGGATAATGAATATTATATGACGATACTACTTTCGATGCAGGTGTAAACCGCACACGTGAAGGCGCATGGACAATAGAGTACAACGGTTGGCCATTATTTGAAGAAACTTTTTCAGTTTTGCTCTTCTCGGTGATGTTTGTAAAAAAACCGTGGCACGTGCGATGTTCACTCACTGATAGATTTTTCCGTTTTCGGCTACGACACATTCAGCATTATTTATTTATAATTCGACCATCACAAGGTTCGCTTTTGATCATTTGTCTGGTTTTATGATTGGCAATTGCAGAAAGTCTCTTCTGTATCGCCCGTGGAAGTGAAAGGCAAAATAACTGAAGTTGAAACACAAGCAGATCATGGATTGAAAGACCACGGTGAAGTCTTCAGTTTTTTAGTTAACGGAAGATATGGCGTAAAAACTTTCGCTTTTAATACTGTCACGATAATTTCCACATTCGTGAGCTGGACTTTTCCATTCACACATGAAGAATGTGCGAAATTGGGGAATTATATGGGTGAGATGAAAAAGAATCTTAATGTGAAAACCTGCAGATGATACTCATGGTTCACTTGTACTTTTTTCTCTTCATTCTCTTTTACTTCCCTTCACCAACACTGTGATATATAAACACATATATTCACGGGCGTTGGTATAAAAAGAATTTTCCGAGTGAGAAAATTCTACACTTGGAAGAAAAAAAGTAATAAAATAACAAAAGTATAAAATAAAAAAATTATACACAATATAGTCGACGATCTCTCGCAGGATTTTTCTTTCTTTCTTTTATTTCTTCATACATTACAATCGCTTTCGCGCTCTCCTTCGTTTGGTAAGACTATAGAATAAAAAGGGAAAAATTCCGCGCAAAGAACAGCCAGCAGAAGCACTGCTATACGTTTTCCCGTTCTCCTTACCACCCTCTCTCTCTCACTCTCTCTTACTTTTAGCTTGCATATACGCTCTACTGGACAACTTTACGAGCTGGCCGTTAAGCTGTTCCACCTTCACCACACCAGTCAGAAAATGTGCACCTTGTGCGCGTGTTTAAATAAGCTGGAGGATTTGGCCGTGACGTAATTTGGATGTAGGGGCAAAAAAAGTGTGAGCGACGTATTTTTGTGTAATGTTAATAGCCGGTTATATATTCGGTGAAAAAAAATTATTCAATGGAAAAAAATATCAATTCAACTGATGTCCGATTGATATTTCAATGAGAAGTGGTTTGTACCAAAATTTCCGGATTCAAATCAGGGCAAATTATTCAAATATTTTATCCGAAAACTTTTCTTGTAGATGAATTCACAGAACCCGGGTGCAGGAGACAGTTAGTCGCACTCTTTCATGCTCTCCCAAGAAAGGTTATTCACATGACAAAAATGTAAATGAAACAATGTTGGGATTCGCCGCATAAGAAACACGAATTCCAGTAAATTTAAATGCTATTTACGATCCAAGTGCAATGATCATATTTTCTCTTGTACATTGTAAATCTGCAACCCAGCCATTCCTATTTAATAGTTCCATGACTGACTAGAAAGGCACTTCTTAAATTTTCGAATTTAGAAATTTGAATTTGTATAAAATATTTCACAAATATCCTGAAAGTTCACAATATAACGGTTTTTGTTGAAGTTCCATCTCCAACGAAATGAAAAGAGTTTGTACAATTTGAATTGAAAAACATTTTCTTCTCGAATTATGATGATGTTATTTGCAAGTATATTCCAAGAAAGGTATGGAACAACACATAATTCATTACATCTAAAAATTTTCCCCTGAGGGCAATGGATGAGGGTAGTCTGTGTGAAAAAACATTAGTTATTTTTTTAAATTCGATTCTGAAACTTCTTCGTACATTATTCAAATGAATGTAATATGAAAATGTGTCTTGACTGATTTAAGGGTTTATTTATTTAAAGGAAAACGTATCTCATATCCATAAATGTATCGTGTGAAAAAATACAGAAAATGCTCAGAAATAAACGTTGCGAAATTATATATCCAGAACCGGACGAAAAGATGAATATGTGGCTCAGTATTTCCGTAGAATATTCTGTGATGCAGGCTGAAATGGTTGGTTGGGTTTGAAACTAAGATCAGCAAAACACAGTGGTACCTCTAAATTTGAATTTTTCTTCCTTAGAAAGGTCTATCGTCATTGTTGGTGTTAGAAAATAATCTTGTGATGATGTTTATTCCCCATCGCATGAAATGAAAATCGAATACCAGGTGTAATTATAAATCTCTCTACTCAATCTTATTATTTGTCGTGATATTCGAATTCCAGTATCGATTAAACTATGAATGATCGGTATGTTCGAGTATTTGGTCACCACGTGTACTGAATGGTGACCGCGAAGTATCATTCGAATTTAGTTCAAGAGTGATTGTTTTGTCACTGTCCACAGTGTTTTTGATTTACTTATTTGCTGATTCGATTAAACGGATGAAACCACACCGAGGTGAGCGTTTAGAGTTTTAACAAGAAATTAAAAACCTTCAGTAGGAAGCTCCGCACTGCTATGAGAGCTACTTATATAAAACTGGTCTCATTCACATTAATAAATTGACCAAAGACGGTGTAGAGAAGAGGAATCGATTTTTCGGGTAGACTGAAATAAATTGAAATGGAGGGACACATCAAAATTGAATAGATTAAATGGGAGGGAAAAAAGAATTATTTTTCATCGCTGAGGAATTTGTTGAGTACACGTCAAACAGTGGCATATCAACGTCAGCCATCACCGTTGTCACCACAAAATTGGACATATATATACGCATGTATATGTGCAAGAGTAACAGTAAGAGAGGAGAAAACAAGGAAAAAGTAAAAGCTTAAGCCTCTCAGACAAGTATCCCCTTGCTGGCGCAATCCTTGGTTGTTGCACTCATTCACTACGTGCGTGTATATATAATATACATATATATATGTCCGTGGTACTCGGATCGCTCGAGTAATTGCCGGCGTCGGCAGAGTGACTGACGCCGGGCGCGAACGCGTTGCTATAAAGAAAAGAACCAAGCGGCGAAATATTTTTTCTTTCTCTTTCTTTTATTTTTGTCATTTTTCTTTCTCCTGAAACAAAAGTGAGGTATACATGAATTCTCTCGAGTGTGTACTGATTCTCCGTTTCTCTGTCCGCCTATTCTGTTTTTTCATTGAAAATTTTTGTTATTTTCTACTCATTCGCTTTGTTCTCGCTGGAACGTTTAGTGTTGTCAGATTGGTGTGTACAAAATGTTGAGAAGGAATGGTTCCAGACGAATAGACTTGGAGAACTGAAAAGTACGCAAGATTATTCGGATTACTCACAAGGAACGCAGGCGACTGAAATATTTGATTCATTAGGGTGAAAGTATTCTTATACTTGTTTCATTCAGCCAGGGTAAAATGAAGCAACTGTCTCAAAAATTTTTCCAATGAGATCGCTTTCATCTAATTTTAGAGAAGATTTAAATCGATGTTCTAGAGAAAATTGTTGATGAAATCAGTTGATTTTTTCCTTTCAATCGTAATGCTTCATATGTGCATAGATAGAAATTCCTCTCAACTATCAGATTGAGAACAAATGAAGCAGATTCAAGCAAGGTGAAAGTTTTTCTCACATCACTAGCGTCCAATTCTTGAAAATTGAAAATGTGTTTTTGTTTCTTAATTTTCAGAAATCTGAAATACTCTTATATATTTCAAATTTAGAATACTCAGAATCACTCAGAATGAAATCGATTTGTTTGAGATAACATTTTTCTGAAAATCATCATCCTGCACAGCTACCTAATGTAATTCATGTTCTATCTGTCGAGCATTCGAATATCTTGAACTTTATGTTCGGATGTACTGATCAGTATCAACCTGATATTGATCATAACGCATTCCTTCGTTCTGCTTCGATGAATGTTAGACGATGCAACTACTTGCAGGTTTGCTGTGAGTTCCATCGTTACATTCTTCTTTTTTAAATAATCAAACACACGAGACTATAATCCACAAATGATCACATGCTTGAGTGATATCTTGCTTAAACATCTTTTCTCGATGCAAACACATGACTTTTGTCTTGCTGTATTGTCAGGGAGTCTTAGAGAAAAGAGCCAAACATTGCGTCGAAGAAAAACAAAGTTTGGTAACAATTCATATTCATGCACTACTGAGTTATCATCCTTCGATAAATGTTTATTTCATAACATTTTCTCATTCCTCGCTCTCAATGTCGTCTGGTTGTAGAAGATAAGGTACTAACAGAGGGATATTATTTGAATGTAACTGCGTCAGCTAAATAGTTGTCGTTAATTGGAAACTATCGGTCACATCATGAACTTATGTGAGTAAATGATACCACCGAATTTATCTTCGGTTAGAAGCGAAACAATATTGTAGATAGAGTTTATGCGATAACTAGCATAGAAAGTTCATTTGATGAAGCAAATATTGAAAAATATAATCCGTTGAACAATTCTACTCGCGCTACATCGATTATAATAGCAAACCATTCATCAAAAGAAAATATAGTTCATGGTATAATTCAAATCTCAACAAAACATCATCTTTGCCAGTCTTCCTACAAATTGAATCGATTTTCAATTGTTGAGCCTCTATTGACCTCAATCACTCAGTTTAGGTCTGCTTCATCAATTCCATGACTGATTTATTCTGAAATCGGAACAACAAGTGATCATTATAAAAGTTACAATGAAATTAATGACTTGGATGTACTGATTGCTGCATGCCATTTGACTCCATGTGGATGCTAGAGAGTGTTCATATAAACTGGTAAAATAATCAAGGGAAATATTTTGCGTGCTTTATCTCTATACGCATTTCAGTGTGAGTATTTTATATGGAGATGCGCAGTCATGGAATGCGAATAGATGGAATCGAATGAGACGTAAAAAAATAATTGAACTCATGTTTTCGAAAATATGAGAGGATAAGAGCAAATATTTGTATTAATTTTTCACATTGATATTTTTTTGTTATTCACCGGTGCCCAAATTTGAACAGCCAAAAATCGTGTATGAAAAGTCTCTAATACATCTGGTATGTTCTGGTATAATGAATGTGTTTAAATGGATGGACTTGCATCGCATGCGCGAGTAAAAAAGTGGAAATACCATGGCTAATCAACAGGCCCATTTGTGGTATTGATTGTGCGGAAGGCGAATAAAGTCGCTAAATACATTTTCTATCATTGCAGATGAAGGCTTTCGGAAAGATTCGAAACTAGAGGACACTATAGGAATTTATATGACATTGGTGGATGAAGAATCCTGTCCGATCTTGATAACACTCGAAGGTTTTGGTCTTGGTTCTATGGGTTTTCAGATCGTTATCCAACTGTAGCTGTGAGATTATCCGAAAACGAATCGGTAACTCGCAGTTGCTAAACATCAGATACGAACATACTCCTCTGAAACCATCCATTATGTAATTTTCGCTTTGCTGTTGACAAATTCTCGTTACTAGATTTGACTTAGGATTTTAATGCGGATCGGATGAAACAGCCAATGCAGCTGACATCCTAGCACTTACTTTGACATTGTTCACAATCCAATGTGTTTTCTAAAATATGTTTAGAGAGGAAAATCTGCTCAATATGTTCTGCTACAGGTCGAAAAATGAAATTTTGAAAAGTTTTGTAGTCGCAAAAATGTGATCTGCCATCAATAATTCTTCTGATCGACGCGTAACATTTTTTCCGAAATTTTGAACGACGAACTGTGAACATGTAGATTAAATCTATTGAATGTAACATATATTGGTCATAGCGAAATTTTCAGGAAATTAGAAAACTCTCTTCAGGGGCATCTAATGAATTTGCTGTTATAAAAGTTCTGGAGTGATTGGTTTTTCAAGAGAAACTTCCTTCATTTGTATCGCTGATAGTTCTACTTGAATAGAGAAAAAGGAAATAGAGCTCTAGATATAAAATGTTAAAAGTCATCGAACTGAAGAAACGCACTTGATGATGCCTTGACCATTCAAATATCAACCCCAATGATGACAGATGTTGAATAGTTCAATAAGTAATTGTGTGATCAAACACAACCGAATAATATAGGAAGGGAACGAGTTTTATAGTTGATATGATTGGAATTGCGCTCAAAATTTTCGATGTGTGCTTAGTTCATTTTAGAATTATTAATTTGAATCGATGATCAATACTAGTCAACCTTCTTTCGCATCTATTTTTGTCCTTCACTTCTCACTCAAACATTCAATTGAAACGGATGTCTTCCCAGTTTCATTAACGGAAGATAGAAGATGGTCTTTGATATGGTGACCATTAATAAACTCAGGTTGACTCGTTCATGAAAGAAAGAGTTTGAATGGATATTGAACGTGTCTTTCTATGTCTTTCTCGAAAAATACTTCCACTCAATTCAAACTTATTCATTCAACTGTTTGTTATGATTGAAGATGTCTGTTTCAACCATCAGTCTCGATATTAACTGAAAAGTTCGAATTTAGAAGCAGCTGGGAAGTATCTGAGTTAGAATGTCATCATTTCACTATTCATCAACTATCTATATTGATGTAGATAATACGTCCAAACTTCTTTCAACATTATTTTCATCATAACAAATTGCGATTCGGTACTAAAAGCTCATCCTGTTGCAGTCAGTATGTTGAAAACAGCGAATGGTATATTACATGATTATGCAAAAGATGCTGAGTGCCCTTATGGACTCGAACATTGCATAGTTAATGTGCATCAATTGTTACATTCTGCAAATTGTATGCGCAACTCAGGGGTACTATGAATGTTCGCTAGTAATTCATTGGGGAATTTGAATGCTCATTTCCCAAAGTTATTAATGAAACTGAATATTTTGACTCCCAAATCGCTTAGTCTTACACCCTTTCATCTGCATCAAATATTAATTAGATGAGTTCCTCAATGGAAGGGTGCAAGAATTATGCATATGAATCCTCGGGGCTATGCGGCGATCGTTATTGCGATTCAACACATACAAAGATGAACGCGCTAATATAAAGACTGCAAATTGGTGGTTATCGAGATGTACCCAAGAGATTTGAGACCTCAATAACTATTTGTCGAGTGCTTGCACTTCATGTGGATAATGAAAGCGTTCAGTGAGCTATTCATATGAATGTTGCTAAACGGATTGAATCATTTCTATTCTATTCCACAAATTAACGCGCTTGCACGTGTATCTTGTGTGTACGTGCAAATGTGTCAGAATGAAGATTCAAAGAGAGACTCAATCTCGCGCACTTTTCAACTTGACCAAATTGAATTAATGAAAGTTTATTCGCAGGCTTGATGACAATTTATGTTTTATTATTCAGAAGATTCGTTGAAAATCGCCTTGCATATGCGAATCTGTTTATTATACAGGGTACTCGTGAAAGACTGATTCAATGAATGGTTTTGTTTCCAACAATCTGTCGAACGAATTTGTAGAGTGTGAAGTTGGTCATGAATCTGTAACAAACAATAATGATCAATCGAAGTGCCGAATTTGGGAGAGTTGCAGAACCGAAATCGTATTGGAAACTCTGGAATGACATGTTTGTTTATATGTAAAAGTGATGATAGCTTTCTAATTGATCAGAACCACTAGGCAACTACGAAATTTTCATGATCGTCAAATCGTGTAGACCGGTCAAGAAGTTTTTTTGAAAATATTGTGGAATCCACTCATCAGCCCATAAATGTATAATAATTTTCGTAATCAGCATTCCACTTATTAATATTGGTATGCATCAGCAATGTTCAATCTCTGACACACTCTGTATATATGAATATGTATCGTGCAGTAAAGCGATGAAAATTCTATTCATGGCACACTACTAGGACGGTTGCGGAGTTTGATGACCAATGTTAAACTGGTCGTAGATTAAAAGTTTATTCTGTCGAAATTTTTTCAGAATATTTATTATGTATTTTATGCAGACATCATGATATATAATAGTAGTTGTAAAATAGCAATAGATGGCGACACAATGCGTGTGTTGTTTTTTTGATCCGAAACATCTAATGGCGCGCTTATGCGAGAGGGGAAACGCTTTGATGGTACGTTGTCACACACAGTTCGGACGGCCCCGCGTTACGTCGGCTCTTTCCGGACTCGTTGCTTCTTTCGAAATTTTACACTGAGTCTCCCTTCCACTGCGCTACGCAGCTCACCGCGACAATATCGGTTAATTCATGCGGATTTGGGAAAAAAATTGGTGAAAATATCAAAACATTACGTATCCGAAAAGTCATTGCGTATTATTGCCAAATAATTTTTTAAAATAATAGGCTTGGTTTATAAAGTCAAAAATTGATGACATGTTGATTTATAATGTTATTATTCCTGTATTATGGTCATAGATAGCAATAGAATCCGATTATGAATATAAAAAACAGTACTGGACCTACTGTTTATTTTTTTATAATTTGACATCCAAAACTAAACACAATTATCATAACTTTCTGCAAGCACTGTTTTTTCATTATTATTATCATCAGGTTCTATTGCTGTCAATGACTGCTAGTCTGACAGTTCTCAACAATCTATAGGTTTTAACACATTTTTATCATGATCTTCAATGGAAATATTGAGAAACTTGAGTGCAATACCATCAGAGAGTTCATTGTTGAGTTAGTGACTTTTGACTATGGCACATGAAAGATAAACACTTGAAGAACAAAGCAACCTCGGAAACGAGAAACCGTAGTTGAAACACTTTTTATTTTTCAAATTACATCATTAACTGCGATAGATTCATGTCATGTAATCGACCTGAGGAAAAATTTCATTCAAAATTTGGAAAGAGCTCGATGCAAGTCTCATTTTTCGCATCTATGATGTCACTGATTTTCCGCTGAAATTAATTTCATGCCGGCTTTGTGAAATTTGATTGTTACGGTCATCAACTTTCCATGACTTACGCTTTGGACACGGCGTCACTCGGACGCTACACAACTTACGGTCACTGCTTCAGTGAGGAACAAAAAGAAAAATTATGTACACACTCGATCGGGTACGCAAAGATCGGAACGATGAAGTATTATATGTGAATAAATTTCCATATGTTCCGTCAGAAAATTGAATTTACATCATGAGTAATATTTAATGTCTCTATAGAAACCAATGTTGACTGATTTATTGTCACAATGAAATATGATTCATTTTTTAAGTAATTTTAATTCCCATGCGTAGATTATATTCGCTGAGGCTTTGGTATTTCTCTATTATCACTACCACAGTTCCTGCTTTGATGCGTATATCATCCGTCGATGGGACATTCCAACAGTAATTTATATGAAAATTTTCTATCTTCGTACGAGTTCATGAATCGAATGGGGACCGTTTTACATTGGTTCACTACTGGGAATTCGGTCGATTGGATGAAAATTTCAACTAGATTATTGATGCTTCAAATGAAAGCATCAGCGATACTTCTAATCTTGAGGACTGTGGATTGCAGGAAACGTATCAGTCTTTTCAATATTTTTCCTGAATTAAATGTAGAACGATGCATTCTATCTATTGTTCTTCAACATTTGTACAATTATATCAAGTTGGAGTGGGGGCTCATCTTCACAATTAAACATTTCGAGATTAAATTTAATGTGAAGGTCGTCATTATTGATGAATATGTTGCTAAGAGAATTGGGTGTATAGACCAGTGAATTACAAACCACTTTTCCTGTAGTTTTCGTACAGACTCAATGAACTGGAAGACCTGTTCCCAAACTCTAGTCTATGTTCATCACTTGTTGTGACAAATAATATGGCGACTGTCAGAAAATTCACGTATTTTTTCAATATATGGATGAATGGTTATCGTTTGTTATTATTACTCTTTTCTTCGATCATATTGTTGCAGGCTGAATGATTACATTGCCAATTGACGTAGAACAAATACATTCAGACTATCAAGAAATGAAAATAATAATTCGACGTCATTGTTGGGAATTACTTTTATACGTATGGGATAAACGCATATATTGAACGCATTTTGATGACTGTTCCGGAACAATGCACCAAATCAATTTTAATCCAACATCAAGTTCAACTTCTGACGAGAAATATTCGGGCTCTTATTAAGTGCAGGATCTTGGATCGTAGGTTTCATCATATTTTTTAGACGCAGTCAAAATAAATTTCTACCTAAGTGAAAGCACAAATTGGGCATAGTCGCCAGTGAACACATGTCATAGTGTGGTTTTGCAATGAAAGTTCACACAGAAAGTGACGAGTACTCTCATGTTTCTTCATAAAAGTGAAAACCGAACCCCATTGAAGTTAATGAGCCTCAAGGGAACGAATTTGCGCATGGAAAAGATAATGCCTCAAAGTATGCATTGCGTGTGAGTATGTGTAGACATTAAACATATGCTCACACCTCTGTTTATATCCGACCACGACAGATTTCACAGTTGATGAAGTGAGAGTGCCTCATTAGCAATGTGAATCCTGCATTTTGACGTTGAAGCTCTCTGACGCAATTACCGGCCGAATCAGACACTAAGACTGAACCACTCAGAAATGAATGCTAAAAAATACAAAACCATAAAAAATTCTTCCTTCAGAGTATTCAATTAATTTTTGTTAATTGGGAATGAGTTTCAACGAAGTTTTCATTTGAATTCTTCAGTGGTCACACAGCATAAAATTAAACATGAAATCAACCAACACCAATAGGAACATCAGTTTATTAGAAAATATTTATCAACTATTGTCAGTAGAGTTGGGAATTATGAAGTATCATGAGTGAGTTCCACATACAATTACTTGTTGGAACATGTTAAATTAATATTTCTTCAATCAGAATTATCTGTACGAGGTTTGGTTTTTTTTTAAGTGTTTTTTCTTGAGTTAGTTTTGACAGGTGTTCAATGCCTAAGTTATAACCAATTAGGTTATTCATGGTTGCGTTCGTTTCAATCTACCGTTGAAAAAGATTTCATTGGATTGCATCCAATTGTTCCGGAAAAGATTTGTCACATTCAATTTTCAGATAGTTTTAGTCCCAATTTGGAGCAATTGATCATACGGCAACATTCCAATACGTCAATGTCTAACATATACCAATGCATATGCAGTTGAGTATCTCCGCTCGTGGTGGGATTGTTGTGCAATTAGAAATAGCATTCTATGCAATTTCGTCGGTTTATGTGTCGTTTAGGAACATGAATTTGGATGAGGCGCTTTACCGAGTATCTACATATTTCGAACAGAAACATTCCCAACAATGTCGCAGAATTTCTAGTTTATCAGAAGATTCTTAATCTTTCAAAATCTATAACTCTCCAAATATCATAAACGGTTAATCACCATTTACAGAATCTCGCCTGGATCTACATTCGCAAGAAATGGCAGATGTGGAGCCATCAGAGATGTAGGTTGTACTAATTTTTAGTACAAGTGAACGTAAGAATGTCATAATTTCTTTGTTGGATAGTTCACTGTATATCGATTTACCGCCAATGATTTATATTGTGAATTATAAATCTCGTTCTTAATCACTCATTCAGAAATTATCGTCTTCTGCATCTGGCTTTTCGTTTGAACGGGAGTAGTAAGATACTTTAACTGCAAATATCTCAAGTTTCAGGTCAGAAGCTGGGTCAAGTACGAATGAGATAAAAGAAGTGAAAGATTAATATATTGTTCCCACGGCAATCCTAAACAAATATCTGAAAACAATGTTTGTAGTATTTTAACTGTACTGTTATGACATTGATATCCCCCTTCGCAGGGGTTGAAGAGGCTCTTATGTCTGAGATTAAAAGTGATTCATTTGTCTATCTTACAAATAAATAGACGGATAACAAAATTCAGAATGTAACGAAATCGGATAAGAAAAATGTATCATGAGTTTTCGGAATGGATGAAGTAAATTTGATATTATTCTAACAGCCTTATCCATGGGTGTATGTTATGCAACTCATTGAGGGAGCCACAAGCCAAAGCATCACATTTATCGGAACAAAACTAACAATGGCACGTACACACCATGCATGTGTACCCACATGGTGTACATGGTGCCTTGCTATTTGCATCAGGCGTTATATCTGCTTGAAATACGACACTTTCGCCTCCACCTGAACTTTGAGCGGGATTGAATGACATACTTCGAAACTGCAAGATAGACAGAGGACCGATGTTCACTTCTCATTCGCACTTTCGTGGCAGAAATGTTAATGAAGTGCATTGTACTCAAATGACGGTTCGAGTTCGTATTCTCATAACTTCGATAGCATTCAATAGATCTCGCTGCTATTTCATTGAGTTACCTGCTGGAACTAATTCAACTTTCCATCCGCTTTTTACTTTCCGTTCTAAAACACTCTGCGGTTGAATATTTGAAAGAAACAGAATGCACAGTGTACCTGTTATCATTGAGCTTCAATGGGAGTATTCCGAACTGATACTTTTGTGTACGACTCTCCGGAATACGTGATATACTTTGTTCCAATCACAAATTGTGGCATAATTTTGCAGCGACGTCAGAGTCATATTTTCAATACAGGAAGACTTCATTTCACCGGATGATTCCGCTGATCTTCCTGAAATACTCTTGCAACAATGATTTTTTTCTTCTTCTCAATTTTTGTTTTTATCTGTCTCGAGATATTTCAATGCTGCTGAAGATAAGAATGAAAGATTCATGTGCAGATTGCACCATTCTTAGACGAAATGCTGCTTGTTTGGTTTGTAAAAACTTGTCAAAATATTCTGGCATTACATGGGTTTCCTGAAGCAACAGCGACAGCTTGGCTCTCTTTCTCCAGACCTTTATAGCTTTCTTACCTTTCTTCATTTTGTTGGTTGGTATGTCTCGATTTTGTTGACATCTCTACAAGTCAATGCTTTATGCTATGCATGCTCTTGTATTCAAGGAACAGCCAAAGTGAAACATAAGTTTCATTGCAATTTTGTTATTGTGGTAAGACCAAGAGTCCTTGTTTAATACGATTTTAGAACACATCCTGTTATTTAATGAGAGGAGAGATACATTTCGTCAGATTTCTACATCATTTCGAATCCAACATTCACTTTTATTCTGTTATTTCCATGCCATCTGTACGTGCCTTG
Source organism: Meteorus sp. PSUC_FEM 10030008 (assembly GCA_018881525.1). Taxonomy (NCBI): domain Eukaryota; kingdom Metazoa; phylum Arthropoda; class Insecta; order Hymenoptera; family Braconidae; genus Meteorus; species Meteorus sp. PSUC_FEM 10030008. The sequence continues at coordinate 16,853 of JABMBR010009942.1, forward strand.
AAGAGGAGACAAATAGAAGGGAAAGGTCCGTGTGTAGTTTTTCGATTGTTTACAGTTCGTGTTCCGAAACCGCTGTATGCTGATGCACTACAGGGTAGACAAGATGGTGTTTGTTACTGAAGGCGTCTAGGGATAATGCAGTCGACATAACTGGCAGCCACAAGTGAGAACAGACTTGCGTATTTACGTCGCGTGCATGGCTGATTGTGTATGTATGTGTATGAATGCATGAAGTGTTCCAGCTGTGTTCCAATGTACATTCCATTGTATAATATTAACAGTACCATATTCCCCAACAACGTCGCCAATGTGTGTCGATGCATAAACTATGGCTCTAATTACCTCTATAACAACAAGTATTTGTGAAATTTCACAAGGCTGGGCATATTATTCTGAACGAATACCGTGTACTACACAACAGTGTTCTCATGTCGCGATCACTTGTTACACTTTTCGTTTCATCTTTTGATTAGTTTTATTTAACCATCAATCAAAATTTATCCATTATGAATGCACGCTATGTGTCGTGAATCTGAAAAATGTCAGTACATGTGTACGTCGCTTTATTCCGTTTTTTAGTTTTGTGCACGGTGGTGAAGTTTCCAGATCCATGAATAGGGTGCAATTATGTAACTGAACTTTATAAATTCATGCTCTTTCCACTACCACTCTCTGAAATGCTACGATTGCAGACGGCCGAAGTGTTCTGAATATGAAAGAAATCCAGTTCATGACAGAATTGCACAACTACGAAAGCCATTTGTCTATTTTTTTTTCAGTTTTCCAATGAATATGCATTTGAATTTTATGTTCCGAACAGAATAACATCAAATTGTTTCCGACCTCTCCAGTTTACTAGAAATATTTAGTAAACGTTGAATCGAATGTCACAGTTGGAGAGGATGTCACCTTCATATTGTTCGCAACAGTACTCAATCTTCAGTATTCGATCTATTTGGAATCGAATCGTATCACGGTTCTTTGATTTGCCCCATCATATTCCCCCCCACATTGTTTTCACTGTACGTGGTGGTCTGACTTTGGGTTATAAGGTCAATAGTTTCGTACATGATAAATGAGGACTGAATTTTTGTGATGAATTTTTTTCTTCACTCAATCTCTTTCATCACTACCTTTTATATCAGAATTCATCTCAAAAACACTTGATTATAGTAGCTTCGTGAAATTTGTGCAGCACAATATTTATTGAAACTATGATGATAGCTCGATCGCATAATGAAATTTATCTCAAGGTGGTGCATAGCAGTTATTCTGTGAATGAATTTGCATTCAATGTTTTCATGATAATGTTATGAACTCCATGATATACTCGCCCTTCCCTATCATTATTATGGCTATTCAAACATTTACGGTAAGAAACCTCTTATATGAAAACCGTTACCAATCACTACACGGAGAGAAGAAACTCTTAAAAATTACCCTCATATGATGGTAACTCGGGGACATCGTGCCACTATGGACAATTTTCGAAACCACTGTAATTTTTTAATGTGTACATGGTAAATTTTACCATGCTACCATGCAATATAGTAATTTTTCTAGCGATTTGAAGTTAAAATTTAATCGAAAATTCTCTCAGTGTAGTCGGAATGGATATGTGACTCATCAATCACGATAATTTCAAAGTTCACGACAATGAAGAATTTCCACTCTGTAGAAATTTCGCGAGTTGTTTCCAGCTTTCCGGATTGGTTAACGAAAAATGATGATAAGGGGATGCGTACACTATGAAAAGTTATACATGATGAAGAAGATCAATATGGCACGAATAGGATGAGATGCTCGGTAGATGAAAGCGAAGAATGAGTAGAGATTGAGATTCGGTGAAATTGTTCGACCAAGTTGGTACTAAAAGTTGAATTCGTAAGTAAAGTTATATTTATTTTTTTATTGTTCAGAATAATAGCGGGATTCTACAGAGTAAATCTGTTGCTCATAATAAGATTGACTTTGGTCATAAACATGAACTCTAATCTCGTGGAAAAAGATATAATGAAATTTCATGGGTTTTTTTTCCTATTCGCATGAATTATTTCATCAAATTTTGTTGTGGACATCGTGATGTTATAGGACATTGTACACATAACGTCTCATGTACGTGAATACTATACTAAAATGAGAATAATAGAATTAGACGAGATGTAGATCCAGTACACATTACAATTATCACGCTCACGTTCATCTCGTTGATCGCATTAGAAGTGCTCAGTCGTATTTGATAAGTTCATATATCATGAAATATTCAGATGCTCTTTCAACATGTTTGTTTAATTATTTTTATAGAGATTTTGAAGGTACTTGATCTCCATGTTATTCTAAATCCTCATACATATGAATACATGTTTGGGAACCGTCCCCACAGTCGGATTTCCGTACTGACTGTATATGAAGCAGATCGTGAGATATCCGCCGCACGGTGCCCCCAGTTCAGGGATTGTAGGGTCCCCTCGAGGGTATTTGGGATGTGATGGTGAGCGTGTGGATACCCGTTTCCAGGAAATTGCATTTTAATTTTCCATGTGGCCCAAATGCTTTTCGGTTCCGACTGTCTCATGTCCGCCGAATCAATACTACGTCTATGGCGCATTTACAAGATCAGTAATCAGTCATTATATTTAGAAGAGGAACTGCAAATCCGGGATAGTGAAATTACATTGTCATCAGCGATCGTATCCAGACTCCCTTGCTCGTATGCTGCGAATAAAATAACGCTGGCGATTTCGGTCCAATTGATTTTTTTTTTCGACTCTTACAAACCAAATTACTATCTCTATCACGACTAGCATAGAGAAGTGACATCTCGTCCATTCTACGAAAAATAAATGTCTTTCAATATATATGTAACCGTAATGGGGAAAATTCACTTCCAACGCTTCAACTATATACAACAAAAGAACGGAATTGAACGACGAATTGGGAATTTCACTGAGTTGAGCGCGTAGAGTGAAACGGGCGAGAGTAAATGAGTGTAGGACAGAAATGGCGATGACGGAACTGCGGGAATGTTGAAAAATAAAGGAGGAGAAGGGGGTCATATCATCACTCAATTGGAATTCCTTTTACGAATTTTTTTCATTCCACCACTGCTTTCTGATCTAGGTATTCTCCAGTTGCTCTTCATCGTTATCCTCGATTTCATTTTTCTCTTTATAAATATGGATTTCTTTCAAAATATCACAGGATACTTTTCTTAACATTGCACGAATCTCAAATAGTGAATAAAATCAATATCCAGCTCTCCGGTGGGGGAAAAAACTTTGTCAGTGGAGGAAGATATGTTGATTCATTCATATTCTCTACCATTTCTTATCGCAATCTTCCACATGTATAGAAGTTAACAAGAACCCGAAAAACTATGACAGAGTGTCGTATTTCCCCAAAATACAAAATGGGAAATGGCTGTCATATATCGTAGGATTATTCTTGAGAGAACTGGAGTTGAACTTTGTTGTATATCGCGACGTCGTACGCACCCATTGCAGGGTGTCAGCCTAGTAACTAACAATAGTCTAAACTGACTATGTAATGTATGTTGGTGAATAAAAACAGTGATGTTGGTCTTGGAATGTAATGAAGTGCTATGTAACCGCATTTCCAAAAATGCGGGAGTGTTGACACAAGCAGAGTACGCAGTGTTGGGTAGAATCTATAATTATGTTTCATTAGTTCATTATATATCACCAATCCTCGGGATATGAATGTTAGTTGATGTAACTTTGTGATAGTTGAAGTCCAATGAGGTGACATTCCAAAGTGGGGAAATCCGAATTCGCAATAATGATGCAGTAAATAAATTTATCCACATCGTCAAATGAGTTGTTTTCCACAATGCTAATATCAGAAAATGGAATTGTCCTTTTTGATAGTGAACGGCATGCAAACTCAACACTTCCCGGAATGATAGTGATGTTAATTGATATGTACATTATACGTCCACCTATGAAATAACTTTCTACCTTTTTTGTTTTTCATAGTATGAACGTTATAGCGTATGCAATTCATACACTACATTATGTATTCAACTGTTCAGTTTGCATAAAATATTTTTTGAAAATTCTTGACGGAAGAAAAAGGTTCTGCTATAGCATCATATATGCAACATCTTTTTCGTCGTATTAAATTGTGTGAGCATAAAACGGTATGTTTCACGAAGCACTCTCAAATAGAAAATAAAGAGATGATAACGAGCGTGATGTAGGATGTACAACTGTGTCTTGAAGTCCTGAAGCCTGAAAATCATCTTTCATTTACCTACACGGTTGTTGTATGCGTGATTCTCACACAGTTGGGTCTATGCCAGGAATGGAAATGATTCGATGTGCGAGTTGGAATGTCCAATTCACCAGGATGGGTACATCTTACATTCAGTCGCGCGTCCATTTCCATATTCTCGTCGAATATTTCTCATTACGTTGCATCCAACCAAATTTCCATTGTGCTACAATCCATGCAAATCATGTGATTCTGCTTATTTGATGATATGTTCATCTCATGCATTAACTGTTTTCTACAAAATGCAGTTTGGAAAATGAAAAAACGAACGTGGCAGGGACCTTTTTTAGTACCATTCACATTAGTTGTTTTATTCCTAGAGATATTATGATGTTATATGAAGACACATTGAATATCGTTTGACATGAATGTTGGACAGGAAATTTTGTGAGGTATGGAAAAAAAAATCTGTTTACGTCGTGTCTGTGACTGTACGTAATATGACGATTACGAAACGAGAAAAAATGGTGACGAGTCACTTTTGGGTTCCGATGGGAAATGTATAATGCAGGGTGTATGATAAAAATGGAGTCAGAACATATGTATATATTGTGTACAGTATGACACAGTGCTGTCGACAAATCATCGCGTCGCTGCGTGTTTTAATTTGATGTCACTCAGTACGTCACTTTCATCTGGAGTTGTGAAAATAACGTTCTCTCACTCCTACTTATTCATACTATTCTATCTCATCCATGTCGGGTAGAACATGTCAGTCATCAGGGATTTAATACCGAACCATTCCAAGTTTGGATATCGTCTTTTTCCTTCACTATCGTTTCATCCCCCACAATCGTTTACCCTCACTATTTTGTACTCACCAACGCTATTACCACCACCACTGTGATCATCTTCGTCACTGATTTTCTACACTTCCATATTATTATCTCAGCCGATATGCATGTGTGAGTGAAAATAACATGATTATTAGTTTACTGAATAAATGAACATGTCATCACTCATTTTGTGTTCACAAATCGTTGGAATGACCTGGATAAGGAAGAGGAAGATGAGCATTTTGGTTAGATATTCATAAAGTTACAACCCATTCCTAATACGGGTCTCCATGGCTGAGACTTTCGATGCATCCCGGAAATATGAGCAGGAAAATATTTAATGTCCTATACTGTCCCTCATTTCATTGTCATATTTCAACCTCTCTTGATTCCACTATCTTTCTTGTTCATTTATCTATCCTTCCTTTCTGTACTAGCTTTCACTTTCTCAACTCGACTTCGTTTTGTTCAATTTGCATTCACGCTCAACTGGCGATGGATTTCTAATTTCCGTACACATACATTCCCACGTTTTTCTTCATTATTCTGGGCATAAATTTTTACTCCCCTGTGTTTTTGTGTGGACTTTGGATCCCATAATCAGTTTGTCTGCAACCAGTCATCTGTTTTCCTATGCTGGTCAAGAGATTATCGCGATGAATCTCACAGATTTCAACGCTCCGGGATATTTTGAGGATTTTCGATGGATGTGCACTAAACTTTTCTATTCTCGTGAAAGAAGTCCACGTGAAATTCATACGAGTTTGCCAACTTCACTCCTAAAAACAAATCGTGAGAAAGATTTTTCTCAAGATCTGCAAATTGATGCTGTTTCTTTTCTAGATTGTGTTTTTTCCTGATGGGAAAATTATCATCTCTTTGAATATGATTCATGGGTGAACGCTATATTAATCGATTTAATGCACAGTGAGGGAATTTTTGATGAAATTTTAACGTTAAATCGCTAGAAAAATTACGATGTTGACTATACAACATCCCGTTACTATAAACTTGGAGACATCATGGCAGTCAGGTAAATCTTGTTGGTAACATAGGAATTTATAAAAAGCAGCTAATGAAATTTTACCATGTGCATGTTAAAATTTACTTCAAAACATTATAGATTTTGTTTTGAAAGATATTGAAAAATTACAGTGGTTTCGTAAATTTTCCCAAATGACACGATATTCCTCAGTTACCATCATTTGAGGGTAATTTTTTAGAGACTTCTCTTGATGCAGAGACTCGTTTCACAAGCCTTGAGTATTGCTGTGGGTTTAATTATCAAAGTAAAGTTGAAAAAGTATTGCTGTGCTACAAAGAGAAAGATTTGAGGCAAGTAAATCCAGAAGTATCACTCAACTAATTTTCGATTTGAGAAATAACTTCAATATAGTTTACCTGTTTAGCATCAACATGTGTAAATGGAGCTAGTTTTAATGATCGTGTGATTATTATAGAATCGAGAGGCTCAGGTGATGTAATGCTCTTGTCTGCCCAGTGTACCTGGTAAATGAGTGCACATTCAGGAAGAGAGAGTCGTCCATGAGACATAGAGGCAGACGAAACAATTAATGAAATATTCATTCCGTCACTCATCCTTCATATATATTGCTGCTCATTCTCGTAGTCACGTCATGATTGATTTGATCGCATTCATTACCTTCTTATATTAAATTGAAACCCAATTTATATCATAATTGATGTGTCATAATTGAGTGTCGTTCAACGATGTGGTGTGTTTGAAGTTTTGTGTACCATCAAGATTCTACCGCATCTAATTTTCATTTTATACATGGGTGAAAATATGGAGACCATAAATTAGAATGAGGATGACAAAGAGAAATATTATTTTTTTGTAAATTGTTTGCAAGCCATTGGTGAACTTTATACGGAGTATAATAAGGTGACCCAATTTGATTCTTGTTGTATAGAGATCCCTGTGATGTAATCGACTTTCAGCATCTACTCATCTGTCAGTAACATCTGGACATACTGTACAAGAACAATAAATGTGAAATAGTGGATGTAGATGAGACAAAAAAGAAGGAGAGAAAATGAAGCAAGAAGAAAGAAAATGGGAGAGCAAGATATGAAGAACGGGTGCAACGGTCGTCCGTGGAGTTCTGAGGTCTCTGAGTTTCAGTGCGAATTCAACTCAGCTTTGATACCAATGTATTTGCGATGGAATCACTCGACGCGATTATGGAAGAATAGACAGAAGCGAGCAAGCACCAGCACCGTACTGAGAGTGCGTTCCTTTACGCTGCAATGTTTTCTGACGATAGAAGCTAATCGGGAAATCGATTTCAGTTGAATAAAAATGTTTTATTCTTGTTGGAAATTTTATAAAGACGATCAGTGCTAACTCTTCCTCGCCTTCCATTTGTTTCCTCAAATTTTTCGAATATTTTTCTATCGGTTAATACGTGGCGGTGATTATATTGCAATACAATGGATGATATGCTAAATTCGTAGGTATATAACGTGCTGGATTGTTATCTACATATTCACTCAGCATTTGCTATGTCACATTAAGTGGTGAAATTTATATGATGTCTATCTTGTGGTTCACAAATCGAATTGCACTGAATTATTTTCAGCATTCCGTAATATAATCGCGATCTTATAACCAACATTTATGCTGACATTTAATGACGTGAAAGTTGGATTATTGAATATATGTAAAATCATGAAGGGAATAAAGGCACAGAAAGAAACTCTCGTTAAACTTTCCCTCGCGTCATGTTCAATCTTGGTAATGCTCTTCGATCACATCTAATCGTATTATCACACGGAAAAGCCCCGTCAGAACTTTCTATTCCCTTCCCTATATTTGTTTGAACATACACATACGAATAGACATGTATAACAGGGGTAAAATAAAGTTTGGCACTGCTGTTTTCCGTAACGAATAACGGCAAAAACTTCGAGGTAAAGTCGAATGGGACGCGAATAAAATACTGACGTTGGAAGAATAATTTAATTCATTTCCTTTTCATCTTTTTTTCTCTCATCCGCATCGACTTTTTCTATACTCAATTCTAACACTTTTTTTTATCGCTTCCAAGCCCTACTATTTTTTTTTCACATATTCTGCTAAGATCTAATATGTCACATGCAATCTATTCTTGTCGCAGTGGCGATGATGATTTCGGTTCAATCCGACTTAAACAAAAATGAACATTACATTAATTGGCCATGGACTTCATTATTGACCTTTGGACTTTTTATTTCGTTCTCATTCGAAGTGAATTCTCAACTCTAACCGTTTTTGTGTGGGTATGTGAATACATGTATTCATGTAGTAAATGTCGAGTGTAGAATGTCCGTAGGTTATGAGAAAATTAAATCGTGACTTGACGCGAATTTAATGAAGCCGCATATTAGATACTAAACTCTCATGCAGACAAGTTTAAGTGTAAGAAAGGAATGTAAAATAGTGGTGATGTGGAAGCTTGAAATATATACGGGCCTACTGTTGTCCTATAATTATTCATGCGGTTATACATGGATGTGTAGAATATGTACAAACTTCCAAAGTTCATTTGATTGGATCTCTTCACACACGATGATTCTCGGTCTTAGAAAATTTCACATGCAACATCGTTGAAAATGACGATTGTGCAATTCGAAACGTATTTCACGACTTCTTCTCATGATACTTTCTTCATCAGTACACCTCAATAAAAAAGTGGAATTGTTGCGATGTTTTACATCACATTATGTTCATTGGTAGTTCAGTGTATGCTTTATTTGAAAAAAATATTTCTGATTAAGAACTGTGTTGTAATTTCATGAGACTTGAGTCTGTAATTCGAGTATCTCATTCAGGGCCAAATCCCTAGTTCAATGAGGTTAATAGCTATAAACTGGGTTGCGATATCTGTGCATGAATAGCGTTAGCGAAAATATATTCATGTCGATAGAAGTCTGAAAATGGTAGCGGGTGGGTGCTTTGTCACTGTTGTGGACAGGTAAACGAATTTGGTCTGGTTTTGATGCGAAACAATACGGTAGAAATGTTCGATTGTCACACTTCGCCCCGAACTAGCAATCTCTTCAGTCAATGTCATTTACGAATTTGATTTTGAATTTAATTGTTAATCGAACGTTTGGTCATCATAAATTCAACCTGCTCGATATTTGTGATCTGCGTTCGACTCTACCAAAATAAACTTTCTCGCCTGTTCAATGACTGAATCGTCTGATGTTGTGAACTCTCAGGTCTGATTTTAGAATGTTGAGCATATTGGTTTGACGTTATGGGAACAATTTGGCACAACGTATAAGTTTGACGTCCCCATCAACAGTTTTCAACTGAAATAATATTTTCTCTTTCAATGTTGGAGAACTCTGATGTCTTCGATCAACATTAGAATACAATGTGTGTGTTTCTGACTCTGGTTCAGACTTTGTTTGGTAGATTCGAACGTGATAAGACTGTAAATAATGGATGTGAAAACAAAAATTTGAAATGTTCTATGATGCTTCAATCCTTTTCACACTTCTGAAGTGGCTTGAATGTAGAGGGAGGAGTGCTCGGAACTTTTCGAAATAAAAATTGCAAAATTCAAAATCACACCTCAACCTCACCTTTTTCCATCTATGAAACGTGATCTTGAGTCCAAGAACTGATATTTACTGTTCCGATTGCCTCAGTACCACACCCAGTACCTATGAGAATTCTCGACAGACAAAACGGAACGGCTCACAACGAAAGGATTATAATGGAACTCCACATTTTTCATGAAATTCAATTCGGAATCTGGAGATCTCGTAATGCCCTGCATGAGTTGAACTGAGGAAAACTATTTGGCATTCACTCCTCTTGATTGAAAATGTGCAATTGTCCCAATTGAAAACCTACATTGATTCCTGCAATAATTATGTCAATTAGAACTGTTCCGGTAAATGTTCGGTTGTTTACAGTCTGAGTTTTAACGAAAATTATTGGAACCGATGGTGTTATAATAGTCTGATTTTTTTTTCTACTTGCAATTGTTTCATATTGTATCATATATTATTGTATGGAAAACAGACCATTCCAGACGTGGTATCTTTCCGGTGGTTTACACAGAGCACGTGATGTACACAAAGCTCATAATGGTCTTTTGATAATACGACCCCAAATTCATATGATCATGTCTCGTATGATGCATTACAGTAACATGATATTACACATGATGGTTCGAATCTTCCATCCCTTTGTCCTACGGAAACTATTCGTCGAATAGGTCATATCATACGGGACATTTTTAAAAGTAAGTGATATTCAATGTGTGATTGTTTCGTCTCCAAATCCACACACTCATTTCGTATGTCAGTGCGAAATATTTTGCGTCCATCTGTCGTGAAATTTCTCTTCAGTCGATCAATCGGTCTAACATTTCAAGGTAATAATGAAATGCAGGAAGCTCATGATTATTTATCATGATGAAATGTCTACACAATTTAAATTCATATGAAAGCATAAATGTTACTCGACAAGAAAGTGCAAAAGGATGAGAATAAATAGCAACTGTGTTGACTCCAATAGAAAGCTAGTTTATTAATGGACTCTGATAAATCCTTTTTTATTTATTTATATTCATGTACATGGTGTGTATGCAAGTATCAATATATCTATATGATGAATAAACGGAATCATCTCAACTATCTCTTTTCCACGTCCACGGCCAATGGTGTTGGAACGTAGTAGCAAGTCTGGTTTTATTGGCGATCGTTCAGTTCAGATAAATCAATCTTCAAACGCTAGCGGATACCAGCACTGCTTTCGACTCGACAATCGTATAACTCTCAGTCTCATGCAGCTTGGATATATACGTATACGTGCAACTGCAAACTCACATGTATAAGTGTGAAAGCTGCCTTTGTACTGTCGTTTGGATATACAACACATTTATTCGATGGATGTAGATAGAATTTTTTCGGTTGGACAAATTGCCAAAATGTGAATGCCAAAAAATTATTTAGAACATTTTCGAAACAAATTTTCCAGCATCCTATTCAATTTTCATTATCTCTCAATCTAGAAAAAGATATAGAAAATATTTTCACGACATTTGTGCTATATATTCCATTTCGGCTATCTGTATCCTTTTTTCTTGCTGACCTGACATGGTACTATGGGAATCTATTGTCTCATTTGGTGATGATAGTAATCCAGTTCGATGCTTCAACAAGTGATGCGAAATTGATGTTCAGGATCAAATTTCCTCTATTAACCTTGGTCAAATTTGAGGAGTTAAGTTGTGGCTCAGTCCCCAGTATTCATTAGAGTGTTGTCCGTTGAGGGAAACTCAAGTCTTCATCGCAAACGGTGTAATTGATGGGACTCAATTTCAACAACGAGGTCAGGCTCTAGTGATGGGGAAACACGAATATCTTATTGAACGTGCTAATAATACTTCATTACATAGTGATAGAGTTTGAAATTTTGGATCCTATTGCGACCTGGAGAGCTGTAGGTGTTGATAGTATGGAAATTACGATTTTCAAAACACACTTTGATAATCCGAGTTGTTTTCGTGGATTTTATATCGTCGGCACAGGCATACATCGATACGTATATATCGAATCATACGCGTGCAAACGTTTCGAACGTGTAGAATATCTGTGTAGGAAATATACCGTGTCCCGTGAATAGCTCGGTAAACTTTGGGGGAATGAAAATAGGGAAGTGGCCTGTCACAGGAAAAAATTACTCCAATAAAAGTCTCCACCACTTCGGATTTTAATTAAGATCTAACTTTTCACCGATCATTACTATGAAGAATTTTTCAACCGCATCAATTCAAATTATATTGAATGTCAAAATGATTGATTACACTTGATTGAGTCTCTGAATAATGACAAAGTGTACGGATAAGAGAGAAAACTGTTTCGCTTGCTTTTTCACATATAGGTACTTTCCAGATTTGACTTGGCGTGTTGCATTAGATTTGGTGGACTTGACCAGACTATGTCGATTCACCTGAACTACAGATATGATGGTAATCATCTCAAATTTCTATGTAACTGATAATTCATTCGTGTAATTAGGAGCAGTAATGCAATGTCTTCTTTATTTCTGTTGGTGGTCATTTAACCATATTCGTTTCCCAAGGTTTATCAATGAAATCTTTTGAAACGCCATTTGGACATGGCACAATCACTATCTGAAGTGTTTGGTAAAAAAACTCATATCAAAATGTCTATCTTTTCGTATGCGGAATTACAGATGACTAATGATATTAAGTGATTATTCGAAAAAATCGAAATATCCCTAAAATTTTGAGTACTATTTATGGGATACCCCCCCATAACTCGTTAATTTCGTGTTCATTCAAGCATGTGTATTGCGAAGTAGATGGTATGGTTATGCTGAATATACATTTGGAAAATGTTTTTCCTGTGCACTGATCTCGATTACTAAGTCTGAAGAACATAACTTCGTATTTTGACATGTACACTTCCACGTTGATTCTTGGTACGAAATCCTCTCTATGAAGTTTCATTGTTGACTTTTTGAATATTGTGTTCGATATTCATATAGATAAATTGCTTGAATCTTATGTTGCCCGAAAAAGCGTTCCGAACTCAGGATTGCATGCAATACGTTCCGGTAAATAGAAATAATCATAGTTCGTATGAGTAATTAGTTGAAAAAGTACACCCGTTGTTCAATGGCTCTAATCGATATAAAATTGTATGAAATTCTTGAACATCCGCATTTGTGGTGATTTGAAATTAATCCGAATGTGTCAGAGTTGACAATGCTGCGATACTAATACTTTTTTCGCAAGACAACGCTGCTGGTATCTCACTTCTATATTTTATTCTGTATCATTCTTGTTTTCTTTCGCCTCATTCTTTTTAACTGTTGAACTCACCTGGGCACTCGAATAATGTATCATAAAACAACGATGTTGCGTCTAGATACTGATTCTGTATACTACTTACCTTACCCCAACCGTTCCTCTATTTTTACTTTTTTTGCTCTATTTCATTTTCTCTTCCTCCCGCTAATTTTTTCATATACTTTATGCTCCTCTCTTATTGTGATATATGTTGTTTCCATCCATCATCCCATCTTCAGCATGTCCTCGCAATCTCGTGCTCTACTAACTTACTGCGAAGTGAAACTGTTCTTCTACTCTCTTCTTCAGAAGCCATTCCGAATACTATTCTTCTTCCTCGTATTCTAATTTCATATAAACACACCACAATTCACAGTCATGTTTCCGTCATCGCTTTCCTTTTTCATTGCAAGAGGAATGGCCCATTTCTGGGGAATGGAAAAGAAATGGTTGACTTATGACTTTTAAACAATCTTAACCGACCGTTTTATTCAATTGTGATTATTGACGCACTTACGGCATTTATATCACAGGAATGATGTACGAATGTGATGTGATGAATACAGATGTGTAAGTGCTTGCGCTCTCAATATTGGACACAATATTTGCTCAGTACGCGATGAGTTAGGCCAGACAAACAGCTGAAGAGTTTTTCTACATTTTTCATACAGCCAACTGTGGTAGCAGCGACGCGCAACATATAGCGGTACGGAAAGAATCGCTACACCTCATGGTGGTGTATTGGATTAATCGACGGTGCAACCATACCGTGAAATTCGAGATTAATCGTTTGAGAGATTGTGTTATCTTGGAATTTTCTCGGCGTCACACATTCTTCAGCATTATATTTCACGAATTGCATTCATTATTACCAAGTGGAGGAATGATATAGGCCTGATTTTAGAGCATTAATTTATCTTGCTACAAATAACTATGCACAGTCAGAAGGCGACTATTATAGTTCGGAAAATCGCGGCACATCACATGCAGGATGTTTGCTTCCTTAATTTGATATTCCGGTTGCAAATAGTTCAATCAGGTTTGGATCACTCAGAATAATCCAGCATGGTATTTGATTGAATGGTGAGCACTTGGTTTCTAACGTTGTGATATTCCCCAAACTTTCCCACCGTCTTCCGCAATTCTACTGCAACAGATTCACATCCTTCTTACCACGTATGAACACCCCAGTTTATCTGACTTTAACATTTTCGTACAGCACAAATTTCTCGACTCAGTTGTGATCGGTGATGTGAAGAGTTCCATTCGGAATCTGGGCACGTATCAAGTCACTGAGATATGAATTGGTATGTGATGTGATCATGCGGAAAGATATAGAATCTTGGACTGGTCTACATCTCAGAAACATACCCAAGTTACACAGCAGGCCCGGGTGTGGATAAAAAACTCACCAATGAAGTAACCACATGGAAATAAACGTATACCAAGATTCGGAGCCGGTGAAAGATTACGAATCTGTTTAGAAATATTAAATACTGCTGTATGTTGTATACTTTTTTGAAAATGAAATTCTACTTCGAAGTTGTTTCACCAGTGGCAAAAAACACGTTTCCGTGTCACGTCTATTGACGTTGAGCGTTACGCAATTTGCAAATTCTCCAATCTCCCTAGCGTCCGTACCAAATTTTATGCAACTGACCATTGACCACGAGGAATCAAGTTGTACGCACTCTCCTTATTTTTAGGTGGATATCATATTTTTTTCTAGGTGACAACAAATTGCATAGAACCACCACGTACACAGATTGATATCTTGATAGACGAGATGGCACTAATAGATATTTGAAAATTTTATAAACAGAAGAACTTTCACTGAGTTCGGTCTGATTCTTCTCTAGATTGTCAATGTTTGCAACTGCGATGGATAGTGCTCGTCTTCTCAATGGGAAATATATTTTGAATGGCTTTCCACGTTTATTTTTGGCTGAGAAAAAACGAATTGAAGTTCCAAATTTTGTTCCCCCTTGGAGGCCAAATTTTGGTGCACAAATCAGACCCGGCATTTCCATCGAGAAGACGAGCACTATCCAAAACATGAGAAATACATGAGATTGAACTGGTAAAAAGAATCATGCGAAAAAATATATACATGATTGCAAAAAATGGAGAGAAAATCTTATTTTATAATGTTTAACTCCTTCTATTCATCATATTTTCATTTAACGGAGGATTTTGTTGCAGACCAGTGTAATTTGACAACGGTGAGTGTTAAAGTCGTATCTCTGGTGTCATGAATCGACCATGCAGAAATTGGACCCAAAATGGATTTTGATTTCGCCTTCAGTTCCATTGAGAACGAATGCTACGTTGGAATAGCCTCCTGGATCATTTCTATGCTATTTAAATTAATGGAACTCGTAGATCAGGATTGAAGTACATTGGGGTATTGAACAATGTATGAGATCAGGTTCTATAACACTAATCGAAAACTCATGGACAATTTCCCATTTTCCGATTTCTTGATATTCACTCGCACAGACTGTCAGGACATCTTCATTTATTCGAGTTAGAAAATTCGAAACTTGAAAAAATTCATCGTCTTCCCTTAAAATCAGGGTTTGTGTTGTAGCCTCTGAAAAACTCCTTCTGTAGTTTCACGAGAACTTGTAATAAATGGAGCTTGAGCTGCATTCTCAATCCAAACTTAAACCAGGCAAAGGTCATTCTGCATCACTCATTGAAAATTTATATGAAGATGAACTGATTTTCAAGATTTTCATGAGTTTTTCATTCGTCATTTGGCTTTTTTTCATTATTGGATGAATTCAAAGTTAGTCAACTTCTTCTTCATAGGGTGTCAACAGTCAGACTCTTGATATACAAGTAATAACACATGTGCTCCACTTTACATGCTCATGACGTAGGTTGGTATTGTGTTCTACATGAGGAATAATCTTATTAAATCTAGGTGGGACCTTATCATGTATAGCAATAGTATCACGTTGCAGAGTATCGGACACTCAACAGCATAAACTTATGGTGAGTGTACCTTCTGATATACTAATTAAGGTTTGCACCACAGTGATGATATGAGAAGAGGTACCAATTTAAAGTAATGTTTGCATGGAAAGTCACCATGATGCGGCAACAGTCTTATTAAACATTTACATGTGTATCAGTCAAGTTCGGAATTTTGTCACTTTGTACCTCCAATCATGAACAAAGATCGTTCATCTACACTAGATGTAGCTACATTTTACTGTGAGCCAAGCGATATCCGTTCTATGGATAGCAGTTTGGTACATGGCTATTCAACCGTTAACTTTACTATCTATGAACAACTTGGGGCACTTGAGAGCGAGCACTGTGAAAATAGGCAGACACCGAAGCTGTACAGAGCTGTAAGCTGACATTTTGGAATGGCCCACACACTCCATTATATATGGTAGGGCTATTCCACATTCCCGCAAACTGTTGGTTGTGTGAGAATGTTTACCGCGTACCTTTCTGCCGCACGTTGTATTCAGTCACGTTGGTGCGCTGGGATGTTCACATGTATTCACTTATGTGACCTGTTAAACTATGAGAATAGAGTTCACCCACAGAAGACGAATAAGGGTATGGAAAATTCGATGGAAACAATCCTCTCAACGTATACAAAAATATTACTCTGCATGATGTATGATGTAATATGAGAAATATTTCATGCATTTCACATTCGCTGTTATTTTCTGATGGATTTGGATCGAGTCATCAATAATTAATGGATCTCATATTCTATGATCTAACACTGCGAATTTTGTGATGCGAATACCGAATATACCAACTAGGTATCTAATATGGGTATAACAAATTTTGAACTTGTGGTTCAGGTGAAATGTCAGAGGTATATTTATGTGTGATTTTGTTCATCATCTGACACATTGAAAATGAGTTTCTGATAGTGTAGTGGCGAAAACGTTACAATAAGATCAAACGGGGTTATCGGTCTCGCGAATCTAACGGGCACAATATTCATCTTTAAACTTGTGTAACAAATTCATGAACCTGATAGTTCAAGTAAAGCGCGGTGATAATGTGGATGAGAGAGGTGTATTGCGCATGAAATAGACTCTTGAAATGAGAATGTTAATTCTGCTAAAGTGAATCCTGATCGATCAGATGTTTTGGGAATAAAAAACGAATGACATCAATATTTTTACAAATTTGATCCTGATACTCATCTTCAGTAATGAATATTCGCAAATTCCACTTGTTTGAAGTCAATATGACAAAGGAAGGAAATACGAAAACGTTGATTGTTCAATGAGATTGTAGCTTCATTCTTTCGATTTGTCTTGTCTCTTCTAAAATGCCGTAAGGTATTTTGTCCCTTTCTCGAATTTGCCATCGACACACCTCCTACTACTGTTTGGATGTGGCTTGGGGCTCCATCAAGCTTGGCTATACAGACATAGAATGTTAGTGGTGGTAGCTTTGACTCTCACCAACATGTTTAAACATTCATACTCCCGTTTATAGGGGACCTCCTGGATCCAGAACAAGGCGAATGGCGCGACCGATTCTCACCCGCTTACTAACACTACTACCGGCCCAGACATATTAAACATGCCAAGAGTCCAGGGAAATCAATAGTTCATGGGCGAAGAAGTTCAAGAGAATGTTCGTGTCACTTGTTCACGGTTAGGAATGTTTGAGAACACTTCGAGGAATTTAAGATGGATAGATAAATATGGTGGATTCGGTGTGGTTATATATGAATGAGCGTGTAGTTGTGAAAGAAGGAGGAAAGCTTATTGGAGGCACGTAAATTCATGCACATGGGGGGAATCACGGAGAGGTGTTTGTTTCAACTCTGATACAAAAGACCAACATAAATGAAGTCACGTGAACAGAATTGTCATCCTAAATATATGCGCATGTGTGACGTTTCTTTGTATGAATTAATTCACTCGACATGAAATCAACTAAAGGGGTAAGGCAGTAATGTGGGAGCAGCGAAAAAAAAATTTTAATTTTTCACAAATATAAAACACGGTAACAGAACTGTGTGGAGTTTTCAATTTGGTGAATGTCAGGTTAAATCCACTTGGGAAATTATCGGGAAAACCTGGGGACTCCGATAAATTTTGTGCCTTTTCACCCACTCCACCCTCGGTTCGTTTCACTTTTCCGGCAATCGAAAATAATATTTACGCTCTATTAATTGAGCCATGGAAATAAAAAAATGCTTCTACTTCACAAGGGTGTTGAAATGGCAGAGTGAAAATCAGTAACAGCAACAGGGAGGATCAGTACAACATCGAGGAAATTCAATGGTCATCATCGGATCTAGAGTGCAATTAGCGGATCAATGTTTCATACATTTATTTACATAGAGCTGGGCTAATTTGGAGGTTATGTGTATTCTACACCATCCCTGCATATCTATCGTTATGTTGGTGCGGATGTTATTCATTCGAACTATGCAGATATCCACCAATCGGATCACAATTCATTATGATTTATTTTTCGCTTGATATCAAGATATTTTCTTCTTTTCTCTTGTAAACTAGTCATGTATGGCTTCATTTTATCATATATCAACTACTTTTATGTTTATTATTGTTTAATTGTCGAAAAACTGAGTTGTACACACAATTAGAGAGTTATCATGTTAGCTTCCAAGACATTTATCTCACGTAATTAACTGAGCTATTCATAGAATGATACTGACGTTTGAGACTGCACTTCATAGATTGTCGAAACGACTCGTAATACACCAAGGCTTCAAATGATTATGAAAATAATTATTCCAATCTCCACCATAAACTATTGTTCTACAATCTCTTACTATTGTGATAGATACACGTGTATAGACCAATGTCCACAATTTGCTTTGCGTATGTATAAATCTCATAATCCCGGATGTGAATCCATTATGACAGACTCATTTTCATTTTCCCTTCGTATACCAGAACGAAAAATTTACAAGGAGAATTTACAGAGCTTACTGAGGAAATTTTTCGTTTCGTAAACCATCGCAAGAAATCTTCCATGTAGGAATTGGATCTCATGAATCCTATCCCTAAATACGATCACGTGAATATTGTTCCATTCGAGTGAATTGCAATATCCGGACTGTCGCTTACTTCATTGTAAAACTTTTCTTCCAACATATTTCAATGCATTTCAAATTATACTGAAATGTCCGAGGTTTTCATTTTTATATCGTCGAACTGATCTTCAACAGTCCGTTCTATGTACACAGTCGCTTCTCGTTGGAAAAACAACTGCTACAGAGACGAGACTGCCGGTCTTTCCTTCCTTATATTCAGCAATAAAAGCTTGGACACTATTTTTCCTATCAGTACGAAAAAATATTTTATCGACTTATATAAAACAAAAAAAAATTGAATAAAGTCAATGAATTATTCGCTTTCTGCAAAACATCTGTAGAGTCTCCAATTCCGTCTCTATATTGTGAGGGAATGTTTTGATGTACAACCTTGTCACACACAATACTCTTCAGAACTTCATCGCTCTCAACACATCACTGTGTCCGAACGGTCTTTTGACACGTTGTGGTTGCATCATACCCAAGCTCACAAACGAACGTTACATAGAACTCCTCTACACTTTCTCTGGCGTCTCTCTCTTTAGCACCATCATCGTACCCATGAGTACATCCAACTGTTTCATTTGCCTAAGCAACACCACAAACGAATTATTCAAGAACCTCAACATAAAACAAACACTGCAAACTTCGTCAATGGTGCAAAGGTATTGTGAATTAAACAATCTATTGGCTTTTCGATTTCCGCTCATTATCATGTTGCCCTAACGACAAGTCATGTGTAGGTAATTCCGTTTCATTATTGCACAATATTTTCTCACCCCTATGCGTCTCCTCATGATGATAAAATGAAATTAAATGGATAAATACAGGAATAAATCACGAATGTGCACGAAATGAAATAAAAAAGGAATGATAGCAGTGTTTCTCGAGACCATTGGACATCTGAATACAGTGTCGTCGATCCATAAATTGTTCACCATAATGTAAAAGGCAGTTATATACTGTGTAGGCAGGCGGATGTACATGAAGGGAAAAGAAAATAAAAGAGAAGAGGAAGAATGTGGGAGTATATAGATAGGATGAGACAGGTATATACATATATTTGTATTTGGATATATATGTAGATATGTAAGCCTGCCCACTCGCGTCCTCGTGAAATAATTGTCATCCGAGGAGCACTTCGTGTATATATGCCCTATACAGATATTACAAAAGCCCCGCCGCCGTGCGTCGCTTTTTCTCACTCTGTCTCTCTATCTCTTCTTTCTATTTCTTTCTCACACTCCCACTCACTTTCTCGCCCTCTCTCACCAGCCTCATCTCATCGTCGTCGTCATTGTCGTTGCCGTCATTGCACTCGCCCCACGTTTCGGTATAAAGAGCGTCAACGCAACACTCTATCGTGTGATATGTAGCACCCTTTGCATCACAGAAATAAGTATATATATACGTTGCCAGTATAGGTTATCGTGTCTGCATATTTTGCTTTTTTTTTTTTCATCATGCATTTATGCAGAGCCAGCGATGTATCAGCTGAGGTGTGACTTGGTAATTTTGATATATTCCACATCTTTTGTATTGTGTAGTCGCTAATTAGATTGTTAAAGGTTGTAGACATTTCAAGTGGTTTTTGTTGTAGTTTTTTTTAATTTTCTTTCATGAGACAAACAAACCTGTGCTCTGATCATTGTGACGAATTGCGATTCTCAGATTGAAAATACTTTTAGTTTGTCGGTATTCATGATACACATCAGATCTCATGAAAGTTTAATAAAGACATAAAAGTCAATCGCGTGTGTAAAGATGAATATTTACGCTTTTCAATTGTATAATTATGGAAAATGTCTCATAACAATTCAACTTTGTTTCATTCATTTTCAATTCTTATTTGCAGTTGATGATCATTTAAACTGCATCGCATACGAAGTGGCTTTACTAACGCTAATTTCTCATTGATATATAACTTAGGACACGGAGACTTACATGAAAATATCAAATGTGTTTTATACTTTGGATGAACCAAGATGTCCGAGCCCCAGTCGTTTACGAATTTTCAATTGCATCTGAACGTTCTTCTTGTATCAAATTTTTTTCATTTGCAACATATAAACATAGGAAGGAGAATTGTGTAATTCGAAGTCTGCACTCGGCTTTTATTCGAAAATTCGCAACAAAATCCATCGTGGCACCATATACTAAGCTCCCTCTCTAAGTACGTTTTTCAGGCTAGCTTCATTTATCACTAAATTATCGTGGGTGAGAAATGTTACAGACAACGTATGTATACATGTGAATATACGCTATCTATTCCGAAGGGAAAAAACTGCAGTACCGTCCGTCCTCCAGCAGCTTTCATATATTTCAGACTACAACATGTGTGGTAAGCATATTTAGTACATCGTTTCATTTTACTGAAAAAAAAGGAACATTCAAACATCCCTGCAACCACTGGTAGCGTCTTCTACAACCTTTTCTTTCCGTTTACCCACGACAGGAGTAATTTAGGGTTGAATATGTGAGTGCCATATATAAAACTGATAAATGTGGAACAGTCTAATAGTGCACGCAAAGATTCAAGGTGGAGTCGTCATATAAATGTGAATAATGATTCTTCATATCATTTATTACAGGCTGAGAAATTATAGTTGATAAGCATTCAGGTGAGAAGCCTTCTGCAATGAATATCGATATTTCATTTGGAAGATTCGCAAGAAATTACGGAACTTCGAGAATCCGGATTGAAATGATAACTCGGCACGCAGTGAATATATAATTTATTCAAAAACAAAACTGTAATATTTTAATAATAATTAATTTGCATCAGAAATATTTTGTGTGCACAATGTTCAATGATGACAAGTGAGTCATGTAGAGCTAATATGATTCGAGAAGAAATTTACAAAGCATCGATTAACGGATGATTTTTCTCATCTTTTCCTATCACCTGATTCGATCGGGAGAATCTCAGGACAAAATTAGTTCTCATATAGGAATATCATTCCATTCTACTAGGATATATGACTGACGTGTGCCAACTGTGAACAAATTATGTTTATATAGAGTGATACATCTTGGGAACGTCGCATACTTCATACACAGACACTTCCATTTAGAGGAGTAAGCGACCCATAACATTTTCAATTGAGTTGGTAACGTAACCGAGCGCGCACATCAGTCGTCTTCAAGATGATGACATTTGTGAGAATCCAACTTATGTGTAGTGTAGATGAGACGATATATAGATAGCCATTGTTGCTTGATCATGAGCATTTCGTAATGACACTAACGCAAATTTTCGTGATAAAACATCTTTATGTAAAAAAAAAAGAAATATTTTAACTCGTGATGAAATATACAAATCGAATGCTGGATGTCATTCATCCACACTGACGAAAAAAAAAAATCAGTAAAGCCTTGAACAACGAATAAAAAATCAAAGTCGACGGTATCAGAAAAGTCTGATTTTCTCCATAAATTAATTCCCGTACCGGTTGTGAGACTATTGAGGAGCAATTTTTAGAAATCACCCAACGTGATCGATTTATATAATAGGAGGGCGGGGGCAGAAGAGAGAGAAGAAAATTGAAGATTTAAGTATAGTGAAAAACTTCTTACAACAACCAACGATTATTTCAGGGTGGATTCACAATGGAAGTAGGAAGTTTTAGTTGGCGACAAGTAGAGTTGGAAGGGAGACAGGAAAGTAGAGGAAAGAGAAAAGTGGGCAAAGAGGAACATAGAGACAGGAAATTCATGAATGCGAATAGTGAGTTGCCTGGGGGAGTTGGGAAGAGGTCTACAAGTCGGAAAAAGTAGAGAGGCTGTAAGAATACCGGGGTAGAAAGAAAACAAGAGAAAGCAAAGGGCATAAGAAGACTCTACTAGGACACCCTCTCACGGAATATGATAGCTTCTTCTTGTTACTTTTCGATTCTATCTTCCTCCTTATCACTTATTCTCATCCTACATCTCCATTACACATTCATCCTTCACTTTCTTCTTTATCTTATTCCCTCACTTCCGTTGTTTCATCAATATTAATATCATGCTTGAGAGGACGGCCAAGTTCAGCAGCTAAACAGTTCCATCCCTCTGAAATTCAATCGAAATACTCCATCTGATATTCAAACTCGTATTCTCTTCCGAATATATATTTCAAACATTTTTCAACTATTCATCCCCTTCATTCCACTTTTTATTGAAGATCACCTCTCTATTGCTAGAATATTGATTGTTAATCAATTTTCGTGAAGTATAAAATATCACATTCGAACTGGGAATCAATTTTCTTTCCGCCAGCAAACGTAATGCAGCTGTATGTAGGTAGTACAAACGGTTTCTTCCTAATGATATCAACGTGTTATTGTGACTGTCTAATTCAATTCATCGTCGATGAAACTATTAAATACAACCATCTTAGTAATGTGCAAGTAATGAATTATGTATCGAGCACTATGCACTATTCTTATTAATAAAATGATGCTTTATACTTGGTGACCCAGAAATCTTGATGATGTTGCAATATAATGGGTCGAGCTAACATCTTGATACAAGTCCGTGATTGAACGTCTCAACGAGTATGAAAAAAAAACTCTCCACCGAATTAGGAATGGTTCAAAGACACTTTTTTGCCCAGTATGAAAAATATTTCTACACATGTTCCAGTGAAAGACAGCGTTGTAAGTGGTTGTGTCTTGGGGCACAGAGACATGGGCAACTAAATGTAGCGACATACGACAAATATTCCAGCGCAACAAATTCAGAGATGATAGCCAGATCTCCTTAAATCAAGTTTACTTTGATGATTATCATTCAATTATTCGGAGAAATGGAGAATTATGTTGTGACAATTAGACGATGGATTTAGCTATGTCACGGTGATGATAAATCGCAGCAGAAAAATTCTGACGATTTTATCGGATGTTCTTCTTTGTTTTACTGTTCCCTTCTTTGCCAGTGAAGGTGAATTCTGATCAGTGATTGTTGGAGATCAAAATTGTACTGGAACTGTTGTCATTGATGACATGTATTCTCGGATCAATGTAATTTTCCATTTGCTGAGAATATCGAGGATATTGTCAATCGACAAACTGAAATTAAAACCGCATAATTTACAATTTGAGGCTATGTACTACGAGCAATTGACAATTAACGTTAATAACATCCATCACTTCCATTTAGCAATATTTCGATCAAACTTTTATATTAACCGCGGAAACCACACACGATCCAACCCGATGTTGGTTACATACGAGAATCATTGATATGTATAAATCCAAACCAGCCTGACATTTATTTCAGTCGCATATTGTAATTGGCATTTAGAAATCGAACCAATTTCCACACATGCAAACGTGAATATGATATATACATATAAATTCATACAATTGAGTTGTCTATGAACTTCACAGCGCTCTCATCATGAGAATAGAGAGCAGCATGAACATGTAAAAAGAAGTCGGACTACACTTGATCGTGATGCAACAGAATTATGCAAACACCTTCCTACCAATTCAATGTAGAATTAAAATGAGAATAAAGAAGGTACGATAGCTAGGGGAGAGCTATTCGAGATCAATATAGTGAGGAAAATTGAAGAAAGAAAGAATGGAGTGAATTGGGAGCATGCAGAGAACGATAGACGAGTTGGGAAAAAAATGATGGCGGTATTTCCATTGGTGTAAGAATGGCTTTGAAAGGGGAGCATTGCTTTCAAAATGAGTGAGACATACCTGCATACATCCATTATATTTATGTATATATCGTTGTATTCCAGAGTCGGTATTTTCTCAACATGTCTTTATTTCAGGTCGATGACGTGCTTTCGCATGGTGTTCTACCACTTCTCCCCCCCCCCCTCTCTCCCCTCCCTTTTCCTCTCTCTGTCCCTCCTTTCTTTTAACTGCAAGTAAAGAACCTCCACAAACTCTTCAACTGGTTCATTCGATACGTTCATTTCT
This sequence comes from Meteorus sp. PSUC_FEM 10030008, assembly GCA_018881525.1. Lineage (NCBI taxonomy): Eukaryota > Metazoa > Arthropoda > Insecta > Hymenoptera > Braconidae > Meteorus > Meteorus sp. PSUC_FEM 10030008. Next base: position 41,742 of record JABMBR010009942.1, read on the forward strand.
ATATCATAATATTTTGGATACCACATTTGTGCTTCGTGGTTTTGAAATTAAATTCGATGGTGAAACAGTAGTTGCAGTTATTACATGAATGTTCATAAAATTATAAGAAACGAATTTTCAATTCTGAAGTTAGATCTGTCAAGATTCACGAATGATAATTCTGCAACGACGAAATTAAAATTCGACCAGAATTCATGCAATGCATCTTATCATATAGGATACAGAGATCTTTCATGCTTTCATCCACCGTATTTCAGAGTCATGCGTCGATGTGTACTGTTTGATTCGTTTGTCTGACAACTTTATTGTGGAAAGGTTCATTCGAGCGCTTGAATTGTCGTATGTTACATCAAATCATGACAACTTCGAAATTAGCGATTGATCATATTTAAGGAGATTGTCGGTTGAGTTTCTATCTTGTTCTTGAAGATCTGGGATCGTTTTTTTTTTTTTCACAAGATTGGGGTATTTCATCAGCAGCCTATTCCTATCTCATCAAATTCTATTCCAGAACCAAGAACAAGTGATGTTGTTGAACTTGAAAAAATTTGGAAAATTCGAAATCAATAAAACAGATTTTCAGACAACGTTCTTACTATAAATGACGGAAGTGGAAGAAGGTGCAACTAAATTGAAGGAAGGTTCGGAGAAAAACGTATTTTTACGAATGTACATACCTCAGTCTCTGTGGATAAACCCAGGGTGGATTTAGGTTTTATGATCAATATTTCCGTCCTTTCAACTTTCGGTAAATTAGGCGTAGCTACGTAACTATTCGATGATCACAGTATGATACTTATTTCAATGGACGTCTGTCAAATCGATCTTAGAATTGGATGTGAAGCAGGAAAATTAGTATGGCACTGGTGCATTCACTGAATGGTTCTCACTATTGTTGATTTTCGTTCATATTCATTCACTATTCGTACATCTAGATGCAACTTTCCACATTCCAATTCTCCATTACCTTATTATATCATCACGAAGATCCACTTTGGTAGAAAATCTCCATTCGAATGTTACACGTAATTGTAAAACCAGATCCCGAAATTCAATGGTTATATTAATTCTTTTATTTCATTTTCCACTTTAGCCATTCATCGTACCGATTCATTTCGAATATGAGAAAATTTTCCTTTATGTTCATATTATAATCTACGTGGAAACCCCAATTAGAATTCCTGAAATGTTCACAACACCTAGCTATGTATACAGCTCATCATTTCCCCCATCCACTTCTACCGAGGTCATTGATGGAATTCACTTGCAATGATATTTTTCGTACATTCGCATTCCTGATCAACCATAATGCTCGCAATAACAATAATTATCAGCGATAATTCCAACTCGCAGTCCGTTCAGACGAATGAAAGATTTGTTTTTTTCGATTGAAAATCTGATGCTTTCTTCATACGTGTGCGAGAAACAATAGCGCACATTCATGTTATGCAGAAAAATAAAGTGCGGCATTATATACGTGCAGGAAAAGTATTTTGTTGTTGGCAATGCAGCGAGTAGGTGTGAAGAGTGCAAACTAGTGTGATTCGTAACATTACGAGAGTGTGCCTTACGAGCAATAAAACTTTTCAAGTCTCATTGCTGCACACAAGGACTGCATCACTGAACTCGCAAATTCCATTTTCTACCAGCACACACCCCTATTCGTGTACTTGGATAGCAATGTTGAGGTTTGAGATTACGCAACTACGGCAGCAAAGTCAAATTTACGACAGTGTATAAATGGATTTGAACTTCTTCATTGTCATTATTCAGCGATCACCGTAATTCTTTACTGGATCAATTAATTCTCGTTGCAATCATACTTCATTCTCTTAACATATTTCTAAGTGTATTTACTAAAAAATTATAATTTTTTCTTGTTTTATGTTGCAGGTAAGCCACTGTCAATCTCTTCGATTGATCTGATTCGAAAATGAGCCTTGTACTGAGTGAGTAATTGTAGAATGCTGATGTCGTGTATACTTTCTCATCAATTTTATAAAAAACTCTATGATGAACAAAATGATAAAAAAACATCCAGCGACGCTGGTAACATATTCATCATAAATGTTTATTGATTTCAGTCGTTGAAAGATTTTGGCATCGTAAACGTTGATGACCCGACCGCGGTGATAGGTTATGATCAATCCAGATATTTTTCGTGCAAACAATCACACATGTTTGATACAGACACGTAAGAAGTAGTGTAGCTCAACATCATTCACTGTATTTATCTCACATTCGTGAAGTATTAGTTTAAACTGTCCAAGTAATGCGCTAAAAGTATCTACACTGATAAAAAAACCATTTTGATTTGAGAGCAATACTCTTGATCCAAGAGAGTCTTTTTGTAGAGAACCCGTTGTCTCACTTCAAGAATTTCTTGT
>JABMBR010009953.1:0-44124 GCA_018881525.1 Meteorus sp. PSUC_FEM 10030008
TATATATATATCTAGTCTTGTGTCGCGCGCGAGTTCTCTACAGTGGAAATTTCCATTCGCGAATAACCATTGGCGTAACTACAAACAAATTTAATACGATAAATTATTAATGATTGCGAACTAACTTGCCAAATGTGCAGGTGAAATTTCGGAAGAAGAGAAAATTATCAGATGAGGAGAAAAAAGATTGTAAAAATCAGTGGCGAGAGGAAATGTGAAAACAAAATGTCATTTTGGAGCTACATTCATACCCAATTGAATGAATTTCATTATGAGCTGATTATATTCCCTCTGTGTTGTTATAAATAATTGTTTTATCGGTGTCATGGTAATTTTATTGGTTAGTTTGTTGATTTTATAAAAAAGTATAATTATATTTATTTATCACGAGTCGACTCCACTGACTGACGGTGCAGTGTAAACGACAACGTCAAAGGCACTCGCGCGAGTGTTTATTTCAGTCGAGAAAAGGGTGTGTGTATGTGTGTGTGTGTATTTACATTAAGAAGTATGTACACATGTATTATAGACGTCGACGTTGCGACGTGAGTGTGTCCAAGGAAACACTTGATATAAAAAAAAATAAAGGATTGTGTTGGTATTCGACTTTGTCATTATGAGGATTAGTCGATCATAACCTCATTAACTTGAAACATTTTTCTGTTGTCTTTTGTCAAACTGACACAGAAAATTTCTGATTATCCTACCCTCATGAAAAAAAATACAGAAATTATTCAGATGTTCAATTTTCTACGAACCAAATAACTGTTTTTGTGATAAACTTTCAACTGCAATTACACTTTTAATATCAAGAGACAAAAGTTTACATGAGTGAAATATTTTTTATAACTTCCAAACTCAATTAAACGAAATGTTTATACAACTTTGGTTTATTTCTTTCTTGTTATTTCCATTAGTCACAATTTCTACATGAATTCATAATATGAATGAACAAATTCATCTCAAAAGCGGAATGTCAAGAATTTAAAAGAAGGTCAAAGTTCGTGCAGAAGAGGACTGGTGCGTAGGTGTATTTAGCAATACAAGCGTGGGAATATTAAAATTCACAGGAACAATTATTGTTTCAAACTTTATTGAACAAGTCCATAAAAATCACGATACATATAATAATCATAAAATGTGTTATCTATATCTTTGTATTTTATAATTTTCAATGTACATTATACATCTCGCTGATCATTTCAAGCATTTAAAATATTTTGATATATCAATTTAATGCTGCTGCGTTTTACTTTTGCATTTCACATCACCAGAAAATTAAACTGAAATAATTTGAATAAATTTACATCCAACATGAGACCGAATACAAATCACTTCCACTATTCATGGAAGAAACTCACATTCGTGAATTATTAAATATTCCTTTCATTATTGTATTTCATCATCAAATACTTTCTGCATTTTTGCTTGTTTGTTTGCTTGTTTTATTCTGTTTTATATCGTATGAATGGAATGTGTGCAATCAATGCCAATCACCGAACTCCAGTGTCATCCTATCATAAGTTTGCAGTTGTTTTGCATTACATAAATTGAAATCGATGTTTAAACACATCGAGAATGCGAAAAAATGTTCAATGGGAGATTGAAGCCACGGTAATTTCCGACATTTTTCCGTTCTAATAAAACTCAATGACAATTCGGAATTCAAGTAGATGAACAATAAATAAGTAATACTAAGTAAAAGTTTTTCAACTATTCAACTATGTAATAAAGAACGTTTCCAAATTGCGAGGTAAAAAAAAATTCTCATATATATACATATACATCTATACATATATATATAAAAACCATCACTGCATTGATAATCGACTATTAAATATTCTTTTTGTATCATTTTTTCGTTTTGTCTGTTTTTTTTTTTTCAATATCCACCTGGAGGTTTTTTTTGGCAGTTTTATTAAATAAGCACAGATAAGAACAATAATACTTGATAAGATAATTTTCTTCCAAGTTTTGTTTTTTCTTAGCCATGTTCCTAAAAAATCCGCAAAAAAATCCCACAAATTTCTATTTTTTTCTCTTTCAATTTCATCGATAATCGTCATTTTCTTTTTTTTTTCAATACAATAATAATACAAAATATATTGCCATCTTTTAATAAATTATGAATTCTCTGTAACTGTGCGATCCTGTGCCGTGTAATAAACAAAAGTTATTAGTGAAAAAGAAAAATACCAATAAACCATTTTGTTGTTATGAATTCGATGAGAAATGCACGACAAACGACTTCGAGCTATTGTGTTTTGACTTTATTTCTCCGTTTTTTTATCAATAAATTTGGATAATTCTTGGAAAATACATTGCTTCTTACTCTCTCTCTTTTTTCTTTATTATCATGGCTCAAGATCGCTGCAATAAATAGATCGTTATCTCGCCAAATATTCTTACACTCTAATAACACCACCATAATCCATGAATCAGGCATTCAACTCTCATAATCCACAGTCTTAATCAGTTCAGGTCAATCGATAGGTGGAAGAATATTTACAAGGATTGTTTGGAATGAGATTTTAAATCCAACAATTTATCCATAATAAATAATCTTTCCTAGTCAAGCACCACGGCAATAACGATCTCACATAATAATTTTTTATCGATCATTGTATTCTAGTGAATTTATCTGTCAGTTTTTAAATTTTTGTATGTCATTGTTGTTTAATTAAATTTTTTTTCGTCTATTGTTCGCATGTGGGTTTCCATTTTGCTCGTTAAAGCAGTCTGCAGAGAAGTGGCATTTCGTCAAAACAACGTATTGTATCCGATTTTGAAATTCAATCTGTAGTTTTATTATTTCTGCCTTCGTAACCTCATTTTATGTATTTTCAAACAAACTCAACTCTCACCTCAATGAAAAAAAAAAATGCATATTCATTATAGGCGAATTTTCATTATCGCTCTTCTCCTTCGCAAGCCGTAATAATTGTTTCACTTATCATCAATCGTATTCTCATTTTTTCCTCTTGTGTATCAATTTAATATCAAAAGTGTGACAATCGTCCAAAAATGTGTCTGCAGAGATGTTTTCATTTTCTTTCATTTCTCTCTTTCGTATTTCCTTCAATAATTTCTAATTTAATCAATTTATTTTCTCCCATATCGCTATTCATCATTTGTAAAATAAATCTATCTTAAGACGTATTGTATCACAGAGTTACGCGCGCGGTATCGTCGTTGTCGAAAGTGCGAAAAAAAATTTAGTTCTCAGCTAAATAACAAATCCGTGACATAACTAATGAAACATAAGAAAAAAATGACTGCCAAAAATAAATTGTTGTAATTATTATGAATTTATTATCACGATTAGTCCAAATGATTTTACGAAAGATCAATCTATCAACACTTACACAGATAATCTAATAATTATCGATAATAAATGTGCCAAAAATATCACCTGCATTCATCATCACTGCTAATAACGATAACACTACGCACGTGTAATACACTAAACAAGCCACACTAATGGGATACGGAATTGTTAGAGGCGCATTGCCAAAAGAAAATAAAAAAAAAAAAGTTATTCATATCAATGGTTTATTTGCCAAGCACGTTCAAACAACGTGTCCTATCACGCTTTAATTATTTAATCTGTGATCAAATGAATGAAGTTAATTGAATCTTTAAGAAAATAAATAATCAACAGGAAACGAAATTATCTCTGTTGAATATTCATAAAGAATTTGTTTGGAAAATGTACAGCTTAAACATTTCATAAAATAATTGAATGAAAATTATTGACTAGGACGACTTGGAAATTTGTGAAAGACAAAATGAAGTTTATATTAATTAGCCTCCACCATCTTCCGCCTCCCTATCAATCACTGAAGACTTCGCGTCAAAAAATTAAGTGCTACAGAATCAATACAATCTTTATAAATAAACAGAAATTATATTATGAAATTGATGTATTTAGGCTCGTTTTTCCTAAGTTTATTTCATTGTCATATCATCGATGCCAATCTTTCTGTCTTTTCACATTGTCTTACTGATGATATGCGTTGGGATGTTCGTCACAAAAAAAATGAATTTCTTTTTATTGATCTCTGTGTAAGAAAACCAATTCACGTTTCTCAATACAAAAAAATCTCAATTCGAATTTCTTCCAACTCTGACTGGTGTTCTAAATCAGCAAATTGATCTCAACGAATGTACGCCGAACAGCAATAATTAAGTGCAATACGAAAAAAAAAAAAATAATTCATCAGCTGGGAGATGAAAAATCGAAACTCTGTGATTTTTCACGCATAAACAGAATATAAATTTGACCTGATTAAACGAATTATGATGAAAATTTGATATAAAGAAAGAATTTTTTCAATATGAAATCGTAATTCATATCAATTCTAATTCCAAACACGGACATTTCTAATCAAAATTTGATTAATAATGAGAATCATATGCATACTATTCAGATCCATACTCGCGAATGTAGAATTTTTCCAATCCATATGATGGCAGTAAACATTTTTCATCCAGTTGGCATTGTTATCATTACATACCAAAGTCTTCGTTGCAGTAATTCCATGAGAGAATTCCCATTGGTTATTCAGATGTTCCTCATTCTCTTCTGGGCCAGTGGCATTCAATGTCAATCGTTCGATGACAAGATTTGAATATGTTGAATAGCGAGAGAAAGAAAAAGAGTCCCGAGGATATGTCGTGATTATCAACACAATCCTCATCGTATTTTCACGTTTTATAATCAAATACGTCACACGGCCATAATCCATCAAGTGTGCCAATTGTAAATAAAAGGCTGATGGATTTTACCAGGCCGCTGATTGATCCGTACACGAATGTGCTGCTGCACCATTGCTCCCCATAGAATCGATGGTTGTGGGTGTTGAGGTGCGTCGGATCTCAATTGGTTTCGAGCCAAACGCAGGTGGTCGGCCCAAAACCGCTTGATTGTTTCACGACAAATTACGCTGGTCCTCACTACTGTCATCGGCCTTTTTCAATGAACGTTTCAATTTATCAACAAGACGGTTGTGAAATTTATTCAATGAATTTGAACTACCAGTTTTTGGTGGCGATGAACCAGTACTCTTGCATGGACTTTGTAGTGAACTTTGTGAAGCACGTGATGACGTACGTGAGAAATGACGTGATGATACGGGCACTGAACGGTGAGCTGGTGAAGTTAAGTAGTCGGAACCTGGTGACGTTGAAAGTGAGGGTCCCTCTGACTTGGAACACTCAGATACCTGTGAACATAATAATGAAAGTCAAGGTTAGACTCCCTGTCGTGTTCATAAAACACCTGTGAATGGTATTTCCATCCTTGACAATTCACACACTTCCCTTCTTTCTATCACATTTCTCATTTAGAAAATAACCCCACCACTTCACTTGCTTCAGTAAAAATTCTACCAAATAAATTCTCATACGTCTATAGAACGATCAATCCCTCCAGTGAATATTTCTTCTTTGTTGATATTTCAACGCAACATTTATTATTAAGGTCGCGTTGATACAGTTGGGGAAGCCCCGAATGAAATCCGCGTACAAATTTAAATTCATAAGCTAAAACACAATGCTTACATAAACATAAATACAGTTTCTACCATATTATGAGGATAGTCAGTGAACTTATCGACAATTGGATTCTATACCGTCAACAAGACGCCGCGCAATAGTCACAATGATAAAAAATAATTATATAAATAATACATTGCATAGAAACACACGTATAAATAATTCCTCAACGAATATAATAAAGTCATTGGCGCCAAATGACTAACACCGCATTAACATTGAATTTCCAACGCAACCGAACGATTACGTAACAGAATATATTCATATCAATAGTCAATTGTCACAATTGTAATAACCAGAAATGAAAAAATAAAAAAAAAAGATTACGAAAGTTATTTAGAAAGTTGTACTTTAAAAAATCATTAAGTATTTTTTTTTCTCCGTGTTTGTGTAATTGGTAGAAAGGGAAATTCTGTGATGACAAATTGCTTCACGTGAGGTTGAGTGTCACTGCACATCCATAGAGTATATGCACTTATATTTAATTGACACTGTAGTCATACATAGAACTCTGATATTATCTCAGTAATTTTCACACCGTTTGATATATCATGATTGTTATCATTCATTGAATTAATAAACGCTTGAAATCTGAGTGTGATGCATACACACCGTGACAATAAATCAATCTGCAGAGATAAACACGAGTCTCTATCGATATTTTGTAGGAGAAAAAAAAAATACACAAGTGGAAGGAATAAAAGAGAAAAGACATAAACTGATGCAACATCATCCAATTCTTACAGAAACGTCGTGAAAAAATTCATAAAATGCATCAGCACTCTTCTGATGATCGGGAAAAATATAATAGAACAATCATGAAGCAAATCGGATTATAATGAGCAAATAAATAAATACAAAGGCCAAGAGGTGTATGACCATCGTATTCGTCTACTCTCTCAAAAAAAGACCGTTACACACGCGCGCGCGTGTCTAATCCCTTCCCCAAAGAAATCTACCTTCACACGTCTGTATATTTATATACTTTCTATACTATAATACACATATATATGAGTATTATTGATGTCAGAAGGCGCCTACAAATGTTGCGATGAAACATCACGCGAGACTTGAAAAAAAAAACGCGAAAAATAGATGAGAAAACGCGACACGCGCGTTTTACATGGCTGATGTAGTGACTTCGATCAGACACGACATATATACATTTGTATTCATGTGTATTCCAACATAAACACACACAGACTATTGCGAAATATGTTCCGTCAACGTCTTGCGCAATCTTGTTACAAACCGGCGTGAACTCGAAAAAAAAAAAAATCCGTTCGATTTGCTGTCGCCCTTCATCAACAACGAATATCATTCAACGTCATAGATTGTGGGTGATTTTCATGGTTTCTAATGCCACATTAAGAATTTAAATGACAGTTTAATTATATCTAACCTAAAATTATGTCCATAGAAGCGGGAATGGCCAGGGCCATTAACAATAATTGATAACATGAAACGTTTATCTTTGATGAAGTCAAGTGATTAGTGAAACTCCTAAATTTAGAAACATTTCTCATGTTAATGACACTGTGCAGTAAATAACATAACCAATAGTTCCCTTCTTTTTTTAATTCTTCATCGTGCAACCACAAACTGTAGATAAATTCTATCCGCCCCCAGATATGAATTATCACATTTACGTTGTTAAACATATGATCGATATCAATAACATTGTCAACACAGAATAATAATAGAAAACTCAACATTTTGTCGGCTTTTGGTTACAATAGAATACCGAGAAAACGTTGTTCTACGAATCTGCCTCTGTTTCACTCCCACTCTACAATTTTCACTGACTCACCTTTCGACTGCGACATGCCTGAGGATTGGAACACTCGGATGACCGTCGACTTCGGTTAGTCTTGTAAATATCCCATTCATTTTTGACCACGGGCATCATAAACGCCATCTCGATAATGCGTAATGCACTCAGTATTTTTCCCGAATGTTCAAATCAAATATTAAATATTAATATCAATAATAACAATACTTTATTCACTGTTTTATTCTTTCGATTGTAATGAAAATAATTAAATTCAATTATTCCAAAGTATTAAACGGAAAAAACCGAATTTCATAGGCTTTTTAATATTCACAGTTCATAAATTTATTTGCACCAATTATATTATTGTTGTTTTTTAATAGCCACGAACAACGAACACAACTTGTGTATATGTATATTAGTCGAGTTGATCGATCGAAATACGTTATATTGGTGCTCTGCTTTTCCAACCCGTTTCAACGATATCGTCGTAGCGTAGTGTAGCGAGTGTTTCGTGCGATCTCCACGGTTGTCAGTTTCGGAATGAGCACGCTTGGCGGCGTGCAGCAACTCGCACCAACATTGCCAGACGCACACAGCCAATAATTCCTATATGGTGGGGATATATTAATTCTCATTGGCTGTATATAAGGCGGGACTTCTACGTCACAGTGTATAACCATTGATTTTCTTCTCTGTGTGTTTATATACACACACCGGTTACTTCTTCACATGCACATCTGTATCTATGACGTTTGGACATTGATTTTTATAATTTTTTTATTCTATGTTACACCGGCAGTGTATCTTTCAGTATTAAATTCAATAAATATCTCCAACACTTCCGTTTTGAGAAAATCACAATGGGAAAAATGTATGAAAAATGTCTGTACGAAATAGCGCTGCATTCCATTCATTGTGTGATATTTTAGTATAGTCTGCATATGCAACATTCCACAACCAAAACTCTATAGCAAAATAACATAACATTATGTTTATAACCGTATTTTACAATTACCAATCAGCAATATTTCATGTTCCACTATTTCCATGTGATGAAAATCTTATAGGTTATGACTGTGAGTACGAAGTGCAAAACCTTTACAAAAATGACTTCAACTATTGTTATCCATTTCCTATATTTTTGATAAGTCGCTACAAACACTCAATCATTTGAAAATAACGAACTAATATCACAATTGACGAGCGTAAATAATAAAATTCTCTTCTATTCATTCAATGATTCACCATTGAATACAATTTATAACAATTTGGCCATTTGCTATAATTTATATAGTTTGGTTGTCGAATGTACCATTGTGTATACATATATGTGTGTGTGTGTGTGCATTATTCATGTTTATTTATTCCTATTCAAGGTCACCAATCTGTGTGTGCTGGAAAGTTGGTGTCGTCATTAATATTGAATATACAGTGGATATACAGTTTACTACGACGTTAGGGTAGTCTACTGCGTGGTGGTTTTAACGGTTGCATCTGCGCGTTCCTGTTGATTCGTTTGCCTCTTACCACCAATTTTCTCCACTACATCACGCGTTCCATTGTAATGTACCATGTTTTATATGTGTGTATGTGGTGCAGTATACGTTTCTATCAGCACGTAGGCGTCGCAAAACCTGATGCGACATCAAAAATCGATATTTGCACCACATGTATACAAGTTAACATTGCAGAAATGTCTACGTCATAGTTTTTATTGCATTCGTCTGAGAAATCCGGCGTAAATCTCTGTTTACTCATCCATTTATTCACGGAAATACAAATAAAGATATGATTAATTCGTTTGTAATGTGTGTAGAGATAGAGATTTAAAAATAGATTTTTCATTAGTATATTTATTCATAGAAATCATTCTGTGTATGATTCACTCTCGTGGTATGTTGGATGCTCATAAGCCGATCAATTCCGATATTTTTTTGTTCATTTCGTATTAAAATGTTAGAAATAATGTAAAAATTAGGAATTTTTCGACTCGAACTTGACGGAAAAATCGAGTGCGTTCTGGAAGTATTTATTGAAGAATTCCTATTTTAACGGCGACTGAGAAGTTACCGACCGATGGTACATCAACCAATTGATGGTTATCATCTTCGTATTATTCAAATTGTAATTTTTTTGTTATTCAATTTGGAGCATGTTCAATTACTCCATTGTATTTCAATTCGTTCCAAGACAATTATAAATATGTTGTGACTTACGAGAAGTTGTTCATTGATATGTATCTAACGTAATCTAATTCATCCATTTGAGAGCTATTTTTATAAGTCTGCGGATTTATATTGTGAGGGTATAATGAAGAAGTGCATTGAACTCTTGAAATATCGATTGTTTGTATGCAAAAAGCCAAAGGGAATTCTTGGCACGGGCGACCCTTCCATTTTCATAATATCACTCGATAATATTCTACCTTTGTGATAATTTCACGTGATAAAATCCGATTAATAATTTCTCCTTCACTTGAATCATCTACGAAACACGAAATTGACGAGAAAATTATAAAAATAATAATAACTGTAGCAAAACATTTTAGTGATGCAACACAAATTATTTTACAATGTTTCAACTTTGAAATATTGAAAACTCCTTCATTGCATCAACTGACGCAAAATAAATTGGATAAAACTGGCTTCAAACATTTTGTGGCAATGTGTTCAAGTGAGTTTATTGAAGTTCAATAATTGAGAATTTAAAATCCAATTTGACGGATGAAATCAATTGAAACTTCCAAAATGAAAAATAAAAAAAGCATCCTCTGTTGTGGTGAGGTGCGGTTTCCGCTGAATAGTTAGGGCGGAATGATGATAGGATATTTCATGGTAGAAGTTGATGTGGAAAGGTGGCAGAGAAGTAGAAGTGGTACAAGTACAGTCGTAGTAGTAGTAATAACAGTGGGGATAGGTTTAGTAGGCCGGCATCACTGTATTATGTATTATATTTTCAGTCCGACTGTATACAGTTCTGTTTCACTTGACGCGCCAACCGCGTGGAACGCTCCGTCCACATTTGTTCACAAATTTCTTGTTTGTACATAATAAAACATAAATTGATACTCGATAAAATTTAATAGTGCAATATATAATAACATTATTGTTATGGTGAGAATGAAAAAAATAAAATAATAAATCAAAATGTATTTGTATAATAAAATGCTCAAATTTTTGAAGAAAGTTTTAGTGAAAATATTTTCAATAAAATGCAATTGATATAAATTTATATTTTATGTTTACATCCATTTTAACATCAGTGATCAATTTTTAATACTTCTCATTCTGTTATCTAAATATGGTATTTAATCCAGTGACAAATGAACAACGAAAACAATTTTTTCGACAAGGCTATGGAGCTCATCTACCTGGGTAATCGAATTTGTTTATCTACTTATATGAATGATAATATCGCACTCAAAAATCCGAGGGAAAAAATATAAATCTCACCCTTGATAAACTATAAATAATTCATAACAATTTCAATACAGTGCAGAAAAAAATGCAATGGAGAACCTTTCGCCTTTTTCTTCAAATTCATCCACAATAAATTCTTCAATTTCTCTGCAATTATTTTCTCTCCAATACAAAAAATAAAAATACAACAACGCTATTATCACATCATCTTCCACATCTCCATTGAGTCAATCTAATCGATTGATACTAGTCGAATTAACACTTTCATTATATTCCATTCACAATAAAAAAATTTAACGTCCGCCTATTCTCCTCCTTGCACTCTATAAATATCCCCCTTATGCATCCAAACGGAAATCTATACTCTTCATCAGATAATACAATTTACTCCAGTTACCCTACACAAATCGGTATATAATACTCATTTAACACCAGAAGAGAAAAAAAATAATCCAAACATTCATTTTCCATCCTAACAAATTCAAGTCATAAAATCCATTTTTATCGTGCACGTGTCTCTCGATGAACAAAAGAATAAACAGATGATACAACACAATCATGAGTTTTGTTTCAAGGTCTTGTGTGATATTAAATGAATAGATTGATGTAAACAGAATAGAAGAATACACCGAATGAACCAGGAGAAAATGATTTCCCATCCTGATTGTGAAAATGAACTTTTGAGACGTGCACCCACAGTATTGACCTCGGAAGAAAGTTTATCACATACATCTATGCATACACACATATTGTATGAAGGGTTTGAACTGTACCAGGTATCGTACCAGTCAACATTACTCAACACCGTCCAAGAGTGCTTTATCCACGCGAGCTCATGCCACGCACGAAAGCAACGTTTATATATTCCCCCAAAATGTTTATTAAACGAGTTCGAACCGTTTCATTTTCACCTTCGAAAGTAAAATCCGTGATAGAGGCCCCATTAGATGCATCACTTGATATTATTATTGATCTAAAACCGCCAGTGACCAACTTTCATATAAGAAACAGAGAATAAATTAAAATAGAGTAAAGAAAAATTTAGACCGCATTGCGGTGGAAAAATGTAATTAATCCCAATCCCGATGTTTATTTTATCTGTTAAAATTTGATCCATAATCTGAAATGAAGATAGAATGTTTTTATTTTATATGCGTGTTGTATTTCTTTGATGTTGTGTCGGTATCATCAAGGTGAAGCGGTTCACTGATGCGCAGCAATTCGTGTTTATACATGTGTATTATTGTCACTGTATTCCGCATCATGTGCATGAGAGTATACCGGTACAATCTAATTGTTTATGACAATAATGGGTATTAAGTATTACTGTTATGTTTTTTTTTCTATCGTAGATATACGGGTCACTGTCCAACGCTGAAGTTCCGTGTTGGGAAAAGATTTGGCGCTAACACTGAGGACATAATAAAGGTTAGAATGGCTGATCATATTTGTTGATAAAGATTATGAATTCATTGAATTATTCATTAGATAGTCGAACGATTGATGAGCAAAAACGAGTTCATTTAATATATCTTTTGATTTTTTCATGAGGATTTAATGTTGATAATAATTTAATTTGTGTCATTCGATGAATTTCCTTTTGCAAGATAATCAAAACTAATCAGGAAGGCAGACAAAAAAGACACGTGAGTGTGAGTGTGTTATAGAAAAAGAAATTAAACGGAATGAAATAGTAAATACGTATTGAACGCGAATTCATCTATGGTGTAATAGAAATTTATCATCCATTAATTCAAATGATGTATTTAAATATGATTAGAGACAATAAATGAAATTGCTTTGTGAAAGTTGAAATTTTGTTGAATTTGTAAATTTTAGGAATTACTCGACAAAAAAATTCTTAAAACTGGACCATACAGACCTAACTCGGGCAAAGACGTTCTGCTCCCAATAGCACGTGAAAAGGACATAAGAAGAGATTGGAAAAATGATGCTTACTTGCATAAAACGTCACCATTTATTTTAGGATACACTGGATACATACCTGGTATTAATAATATATATGGTCTTCCATTCATGAGAGCTGTTGAACAAGGTGGAAGAGATTGGCAAGCGACACAAAGCAAACTACGTTTGCGACGTGATACAATGCGTGCACATATTGAACGAAATAACCCACGAAATCTTCTTTCACGCGCCAAAGCTGACAATGTCGATGTAGAAATTGATCATGGTTTTGATCGTGAGCAAACATTTTTTGGTAAATAAGTCCAATAAATCCTATAGAAAATGAAAATTCGTTTTCTTTCTCTTGTTAAAGATAGGAGAAGAAGTGAGAATATTAATTCTGAACGGAAACCATTAAATTTTTGTGAATATAAAAGAGAAAGGCAGACCGGATGCTTTAACTCCTTATGGAATTATAATTGGCATTCGTTTGCCTTATATGAAACAAAATCCAATTTGAATCTTCTCCCCTCTCTTCATGTCACATTTATAAACTAATCTCAGCACTCTCCTCCGTATTTAATTATTCTCATTCGAAAGGAGCAGCGTAGTGTGACTTCTTAAAAGCCTGCAAACAGGTGGAAATAATTCTTTGTCAATTATCCAATAATGTTCTTCTACTCTCTTGAAGAAATGTACAGAAAAAAAACTGCTCCGAATAACAACAATTTAACATAACCTCACTGACCTTCGTCATAATAAATTCATTTTCCAACTTTCGAAATCGTAATTCTTGATGGTGGCAATTTTACCTTACGACATTTCGCTTATAAATCATCTCCATTAATCAATATTATTTATAGCGAATCAGGTGTCACCTGAACGTCCACCAATTGTTGGGTATACCGGACATATTCCTGGTGCCAGAGGTGAAGTTGCATTATCGAAAAGATATGCACAAGCAGCGCGAAAAGGTTTGGAATCGTTACAGAGGGGACGTGAGAGTCGGATGAGTCGAATAAAAGAGTCTGATGCTGTACAAAGAGTTCTTGATGCGACATATCTTGATGACACAGGTCATACACGTGCTTAATCAAGAAGAAGAACAATCAAAATACACTCCATCACATCTGGTGGTATTCCACATTGATCTAATTATAAGTTAAGATATAAATTATATTTATGCGCCTACAAAGATGTATCCAATCGGTTATAGAAAAATGTAATTGTTTAAGCAATATAAACTGAAAATCCGTCTATAAATAGATAATCAGTGCAATGACGAATGAATATGGGACAATTCTCGAAATCATTTCCCAGTTGAAATAATTTGCGATGAATTTATATCAATTTTATTATGTTATGTAAAAAACTTCGTTGCTGCTTCCCTTTGTTAACTGATAAAATGGAAAACTCAGCAAGTTCTGTACAAATTCACATAAAAAAGTATTGTAAGTGTTTCTTCGTAGTTAAAATTGTAAATAGCCTTAGACAATGAGGGAGGAGATAAAATAATTGGCAATAATGTAATTGAACGAGTATAAAATAAAATAATTTAATATTTAAATCGTGAGTGCTATTTCTGAACAATTAATTATTATCATTTACATGTTTCATTTTTTTTGATGTGATAATCTGCCGACTCGTTCGTTCTCCAACGCAAACGTTCGTTTCCAACAGTCGAGTGTTAATGAATTTTCACCATATGACAATGCCATTAATCTAGCAAATACCATCAACGAATGTAAACTATCAGCATTAACACTTTTATCAGATTGTCGTAACAATACAAAGTCATTTTGAATAGTGTCAGTGATATCATCACCAAGTTTGAACTCACTATTGCGCTTTAATTGTAAATAGGAACGAATATTATTCATACGATGTTCATCTTTGAAATAATGTTCGACTGCTTCGAACACTTGTGGATATAATTTTACTGCTTCTTCGTCATACTTCAAAGGTACTTGCATTACACATGGTATGAATGATTTAACTTGTGACAAAATTAATACTGGGTAGTCAGTTTCATATTCCATGGTATAGAATTTGAAATCGTATGTAACTTTTTGAAATTTGATTATATCACTTATCGCTTCGTAATTCAGACGACCGCTCGGCGTTACTTGTCCACTGTTTAATTTCGTTTCATCGAGGACTAAATGTGTATTATTACTTAATTGTAACATGGCACTGGTCAATCTATTGCAATCGTAATCTTTTTTTGGTATTAATGACATATCATTCAAATTGTCGAGTGTGACTTCGAAATAATGACTTTTCGGAATGAATTGACGTAATATATTGTAGAAATCAGATGTAAAAGTTGGACATTTTTCCAATGGGAATTTTGTGATGTTCAATGGAAAATTCCCGAGGCATAAATAATCTTTGCGGGTATATATCGAGGATATTAAATGGCAAATTAAAAAGTCTGCTGCTAAACCATCACAAAATAATAACTGACAGAGTACCATATGTAAGTCGCTTCTTATTGCTTGAGCTTTTGACAGAATATCTGGTGGATTTGGGATTTCGTGAATAATGGATAACTGTTTCACTGAAATGGCGTGCAACCTTGGTACCAATGAAGCTGGCGGATTGTGGGTTTGCATTTCAATGTCATCCATCATTTCTTCGGAATTTTCGGTGCGACAGCATAACATTGGATCAAGTGATATGAATCCAATTATATCGATCACTTGATTTAATTTGAACGACAGTGATTCATCATAAATTTTTACAATACATGATTTCCCATCTTCAATTGGGATTGGGAAGTTCAAAAGATGTTCCCTTGATAATATTGAATTGCTCTTAGAGTTTGGATTCTTAATGTCATGATCAGTGTCAATCAATCGTTCCTTCTTCTTCACTGGTTCGGAAGTATCCATCTGGTCATCATCGTCATTACAGTTAGTGAGGTCATCCAAATTTCGTTTTGGAGGGTTGGAATTACTACGAGATGAATCAGTTTCGAATTTCTTGGTTTCTCTAGGTTTCGCCCAATCATTCAGGCCTGGTATCGATATAACAACGCATGTTTGACGCTCTGCACTTTTATTCTTGTCCGAATTCATCACGATATCTTCGTTGTCCTGAAAAGATAGCCATCGATAGTTAGAGTTTCATTCCAATTGATGAATTATCAATAATAAGATAAATAAATGTCAATTCAATTTAGAAGAAATCTGTTGGCAGTATCATACATGAGGAAAACAAAACTTTAAGCTCCTCACACCTATTACTACCGAAATTCGTTTATTTGATTCCGAACATTATTCCTCTAGGCCCTGCACTTTGCCTGGAATGTCAATGAATGATAACATAGGCATCTAAGTGCTCCCATGGAAGGCCAGAGAACTTGCAATGAATGTTACTTTTCTTAAACTTTGTGTTGTCTGATGCAGAGGAAGACATTCATAATATACCTGACATCTTGCTGAATCTTCATACAATCCACATCGAAAGAATGATTCACCAGTTTGTGTATTTTTCACTTCATAATTTTCGAAATAATATTCGGGATTGTACATATCTTGGATCATTCCTTGAAACCTAACCAATTCCCCATCACGAAGATCGTGCAAAGCCCGACAATTCAATGACGCTATTTGTTTACATAGATCTTCGTTTTCCAGAATGGCTTTGCATGATGATTGATTTTCAATATAATACTTAGCCGTCCAGTCACGAATATTCAAGTCTATTTTAGAGAAACCAAAAAATAGAGATTGTATCGTTTACTGGGGTCTTTTGAGGTTAAACATTGATTCAGAAAATAAAGTTTGGTATTTATTAAAATGATAACGATACATACCAGACATGGTTCCCGAAAAATAAATTTTATGAAATTAGGGTGTTATAATGAGCAATCTGTCGGTATTCTGAAAAACAATGGACTAGAGGAAATAAATTACTCTCTGGAAATTTTCCCGCGTGTTAAGCCCCGCATATACGAGCGGGAATTCACATTCCATTTGTTTCCAAGTCCAGTTATGCAGGGGGATTCTTGCATCTTTCTCTCCTTTCTCTTTCTATTACTCCAACGTTTCTGATTGTGTTTGTACACGCGCGGGATCATTCGAAATACAGAAGAATGACAAGAAATCTTATATGTATGCTTGGAAGTGATTTATTTCAAAGTCTCAGATTCAAGCTGTTGCATGTGCTGTTGATGTTGTTTCGGTCGAAGTGGCTGTTGTCACAATTGGTGTTTCTGGTGTTGTAGCTGGTGTTGCTGGTGGTTCCTCTGGTGTCTGTGGTTTTTCAACAAAGGTCCGCGCTGAATATTCACGCGGTGGCATCCAGGGTGGAATTATTTTCGCATGTATTCTCCACAAGCCATATTCATTGGCCAAATGTTTTTCGAATACAACGTATTCAAGTACGTCCTTTTTCACAATTTCACTACCGTGCATCAAGCGACCGAATCGATCATATACCGCCAATGTCTAAAAAAAATATTACGTCCTAAATATTAACCGCATTCAGATCCAACTGATCTGAGTAGATAATTCTCATAGAATATGATATTCCAAACCTGTTGATTATGAAAACGAACAGTGAGTTGAGCAAATATATTCTCCTTCGTTATAACATTCGTGTAACGGGCATGGACCACTCGTGGCAACGCCAGTGATTCGATGAATGACCATCGCATGGTTTTATCGAGAGTATTATGTCTCACTTGCTGTCGAATAAAGAAAAATAATGTTCATCAAGTTAAGATCATAAAGACTAATGTAATTTTTGTTCTATTACCGGATATGCGTATTCGGTGACCAGCAATCGTAATGCATCACTGTCTTTACTGTAAATTTGTAAGTCAGATTGGAAGATAATTTACACAAAGTTTTCAGAGAAAATATTGAGTGACTGTTAGAAATGAAATATTCTGTATCACCTGGCGATCGCCTCGTGTGTCTTAACATAAATTTCTTGCGCTTCTTCTTCAAATTCACCAACCGAAAAAGTCTCATCATAAGATTTTATTTTTCTTACTGCCATGTACGATGATCCTTTCTTCGACATGAACTCAAACTTCTGTTTCGCACCCTATGAATATTATGAATATGCACGTAAATGTCCGTTTTCTCCATGTGTATCTGATGACTTAACAAATCTATTTCATTGATAAGAAGTATCCCTACTGTTGCTGTGATTGCTGAATATTTTCCATCACCTTCTGGTGGTATATAGGGTTCAAATATTCCACCTGTATTACTAATAAAAATTTGTTTTTCAATCCATGGTTGTGCTGGTTTCAGCCCTTGTTCCTTAAGCTTTGAACGCACTCGTTCTGGCGACATGTTTTCATTATCTTCATTGAAATCCGGTAACTTTATTTTGATAACTTTCTGGGCTCGTAATTTTTTGAATTTCGGATTCCAATGCTTGTTATGATTCCGTAATTGGGTATATATCACACCAGTCTGTTTGGTTATGGTTGTGAGAATCGAAGGGTTGCTCTTGAGGAACGAATTGATTATGATTTGACTTATTAGTGATTCACATGTGATATTAAAGAAAACAAATATCATTAATAATGTACAAAATTACCTGCGCGAGTTGACCCAAAGTGCCGACATGATTGACAACACGTCGAAACATGTTTATCGTTTGTATAACTATCAAAAAATGTTCTTGTAACGATCAATTCATCGATATCTGTGTACAATTTGAGAACAATACCTTCTTTCTACTAAATAATGATTTCTTTAGTGATACAAAGAAATCAACATAACCTACATCTGTAAAGATTTCTTTTCAACTTCTTGTTAATCTATGTAGAACTGATGACGTATCTGATTGGTCATTTCAGAAGATTCATTTCCATTAGATCCTTAAGTCACCTCAGAGTAAAACGTGAATCTCCAGCAGGGCGCGCTACTTGTCCTGTTCCACTGTGTGAAGTGAGCGTTGTTATGAAAAAACTCGCAAATTTAATAATTTCGTGTTATCGTAACATTCTCAAATGCGAATGTCTCTCTATTTTGTAACATAAACCATTACAATTCTCGAGAAACTTGTCTCAATTGCAAGTAATCCCGTTCATAAGCAGTGATTAATATTTTGTGCGTTCGCAGAGATTGCAATGAAGTCATGAAAAAGCGTGGGAGTTCTGACCAATCGTTCGCCAGGGGGCAACCTTGAACTTGCCGCGCTTTTTTATCAAGCAACTTATCACTGCTCGAGATGAAGCAGACATATTACCGGAGACAACTTTGTGCACGTCTCTAATCCTGTCTCTCTCTCTCACTCTCACTGAAATGCCGCCATTGTGAAACGGCGCAATGGTCGTTTCATTACGTACCTTCAAAGCTGAAACTATAATAATCCAAACATTGAAATATTGTTATTGTCAAGCCGTAAAATATTGAGTTATTATTGTGTGTATTGCTGTGAGCAACTCTATACTGTGTTTTTACTCTGTTTCGTCACCTCTAATTGGACAGAATGAATTATGAGGTAAAAATAATTGTGGCGCTCGATGAGTGTTTTTTTTTATTCTGTCTATCATATTCTTGTATTTATTTAATTATTCATTTCAATGAGAGTTTCCTTTTCGAATTTCAGTTGCAATGTGTGATCAAAGCATCACCACATGAAACCAATTATCGTAAGGATAATTGTCAAGGTAAATCATTTAATATTTTCTGTTTTCTTTCTGTTGTGGTGCTTTTCTGTATGTTTGTCTTCCGAGTTGATTATCCATTCGAAATGATGAGATACAACGAGTTATCATTGATCCAAAACTGATGACTGTCATGTTGAATCTTTTCCCCTAGACATCTCTTCAGTTGATGGAGATAATATACACTGTTCTGCATGTGGTGAAAGATTAATCCCCAAATCAGGGCGTTGTTATATAAATCGAGTTGTCGGAACATTGCAATGTCAAGTGAGTATCATATAACAATGACAATTGTTTGTCAGACCAATTTTGAGAAGGAACTAATCAAAAACTCATGAATAGGCTTTTACAGATGTTTACTCTTCTGTGACTTATAATTTGAGGCAGTGTTGAATCGATTTTAAATGAGAAGAGCCTGAAAAATCATCTCCATTGATCACTAATAACGAATGAGGATTTAAAGTTTTCTCCTTCAATTCTTTATTCTCACTATACTTTATGGATTCTTACTGAGAATCAAATGAGGGATTTCAATTCGATCATTTTCGGGATTGGGGAATTGGTTTTGATTGGTAACTTCTTGAATAATGTCCACTGTTCGTCCTCTTACAATAATTTTCTTTTTTTCTTTAGTTTTGTCATGATCGATACGAGGCGGTGAAACCGTGGGAGCCCGCGAATCGTCATGATTTTTGTGTCATATGCGGTCAATCGAGTGAAGAGTTACAGAAATGTAGTAGAAAAGATTGCTCATATTCATCATGTCAGGTATGGTTTATAAGATTGACTTATCATGTCCACAGAGGCATAGATTGATGTTGATTGAATTCAAATGAATAGATAAGCGTATGAATCTCAATTAGCAAAAAATATCTATAATTCCAGACGTGTATTCAACGGAACGTTCTAGAGAATGCCATCAGTACTGATAAACGCAAGTGGAATTGCTACATTTGCAGTATTAAACAGCTCTATTCACGCAGGGCTGTTGCCGCAGCTGTGATGGCCTCATTGTCTGAGTAACTATTGACTTTTCAATCTAAATATGAAAATTAATTATTAATTTCGGACCTCATTCCAATATTTTTATCGTCAGAACTGTCAACCTTCAGTTTATTCAATTTTTTTGTGCTACTATCGCGTGAATCAGTCATCTGTAAGAAGAATCTAGAAACAGATTTCAGTTGCTCAGTATTCGTGGATTTTAAAGATAAATTTGGCATAATAACGACACGTACAACATCGGAATTTCAAATTTCCGTTTTAATTTCGATCAAATATAAAAATTAATTGTAGATTGTTGTCGCCAATAATTTCTACGCAGGAACATGAAACAAAATGCATTCTCCATTGAATGAAACGTGATATGCAATATATAAACAAGATGTGTGTTCAGTGAACGTGGAACAAGAGACGTCGCTATATATATGGTTGATTAATAGTTATGCATTCAAGGCAGATGCAATGTGCGAACGGAAGTTTGAAAAACCAATGTGAAAAAGGCAGAAAAATGTGTGAATATCTGGTGTGAGAAAGAAAAATGAATGAACACGACACAACACAGACAAAATTATGTTTCAGAGAATCATGTGATCGAGAAATGCAAAAAGAGGTAACGAGAGGCAATGAAAATAATGAGAGCACATTGAGTAGAAAGAGAGATAGAAGAAGAGTTTATAAGAAAAGTATAATTTATTCAAGTGACTCAGATGTGTTGAGTGATATGAGTGACGAGAATGTATTCCAGAAAAAACCCACCACACAAAAACCATCGATTTCAGTAACTCCGTCTAGCAGTTCCAAGACAAAATCCAAAAGTTGGAAAGTGAATTCTACGTACGATGATGGTGAAACATTGGAAATATCTCACAATAAACGAAAAGATAAATCGCAGATGTCTATTATTGATTCACGATGCTTGAAAAGTAAGCGAGGAACAATCAGTGCAAATGTTCAAGAATCCGGATCACATAAATCGAATGATAAAAAGAAAAAGAGCACAAAGCATTTGAATGGAAGTGCCAATATTGATAATAAGTTTAATAATATTAATAAGAGGTTTGAATCGTTGATGCGTGAAAATTCGAATTCTAGTTCTGATAAAGAATTTTCACGCTATAAAATAATTCCAAGTTATGTTCCACTGCAACGGATATCTAATATCAACAAAGATTATACAACTTCTCCGGTAAATCAATCGTCACCCGACGATGCAATATCAAAGCAGGATGCATTCCTATTAAAAAATCACCTTCAAAAGTTTCTACACGATATGAAAAAAAATATTAAAATGGTACAGAATAGAATTGAACACATTGAAAAAAGTTATCATTATAAAGAGAAAATTAAGGCTGATGATGCAACACGTATGATGATCGAATGTACCAGCATGATTCAAGATCTGAAACAGCATGTAGATAGTAGTGAAGAAAAAGTTGTTGGTCATTATGATACGTGGTGCAAGAAAGCAAAAATTAAGAATATTCTCGCCTGTAGAAAATCGTCTGTGACAAAAGCAGATAAACCACATCGAAGAGAAAAGAGTATCGAAACGTCAATTGTAATGGATTCATCGAGTTCAGATAGCGATAAAACTCTGAAGAATGTTCCAATTGTGAATAGGAAGACTGAAGTCATAGAAATCAACCCGAAACAAGTACGTAAAACTGCTGTTGACGGAGAAGAGAGTGAGTCCTCTACAGACATCATTTCTGAACTCGATGAGAAAGAAATAGGATCGGTGGTCCAACCGAATAATCCACTATCGCCAGCAACGGGGGATTCAAATGCAGGTCATGAGCGAGTGAACGGTGTAGTGGGACCGGAAATGTTGGAAGTACCTGAAAAAAAGCGAATGTCAGATAAATCTTTATCAACAAATAAACAGAGTAACGATGAACATGTGGCAACCATCGGAAAGGTTTCAACAAATAAACAAAATGGAGAGGTACTTGTTGAGAAACCTCCCAAAAGTGTACCTGCTACTCCAACTATCGAGCCAATTAATGGTGAACGTTCGAGTACACCACGAACAACCCCGAAACAGGGTTCGAATTATCACGACAGTCCACATTCTTCCATAGATATGTTTGAGGATGAAGATGAAGGTAAAAGCAATAATGAAAATACGCCGATTAAATTGCATAGGAAATCAATAACACCACGAATCCAATCACGGGAAACTACTGAAGATGAGAAGGATATTGATGAGGAGGAAGAGAAGTCCAAGAGGGCTATCCTGCTCGATAGTTCATCGTCTGATACAGATATAGAAAAAACCCCACGCGTTTCATATAAAAAATCACGTAACATCGTATCGAGTGATGAAGATTCGGTGGAACGAAAGCAATTGAGTCACAGCATTGATCCAGGAACGAACTTGTCTGGTGGTGCGCAATTAGAACGAAGGGAAAAATCACCAGCCGCGGCTCTAGACAGAAGTTCCGATATAGGAACTCAAGATAGTGAGTCCTTGCTGACAGATAAACAACTACCAGAATCAAGGAGAAAGATCATTGATAGTAGTGATGAGCGTTCAATGAATACAAGTCCGTCAATCGAAACTGCCAACGCAAATGAGGAGCAAGCAAAAAAAGCATTGTTAGACACATCGTCAGACTCGGAACGGGAATTATCATTTGAAATCTTAAATAAACAGAATAATTCATTTTCCGGCGATGATGAGTTGAGTGAGGGTGAAGATATAACAAAAGAGAAGTCGAAAAAAAAGGCCAAGCGTATTTCACCATCATCTGTTGGTGAAAATAATTATAATTCATCATCAACATCAAAGTCGAAACGGGAAAAATTTATTCTTTCTGATAATATTCATTACAAATCTAATCCAAAATTGAGAATGATTACCACAGTTGATTTGACAAGGCTTGGCAAAAATATTCTTGATCGACATTCGAATGCACTGAAAAAATCAAAGGAATATCTGGAATATAAGCAAGTTAAAAGGTATATAGCGAGTTTTTCTTGAATCAATAAATAAATGTCTTCGTCACTTGTTTTTGAAAATTTACATCAGAATTGAAACGGGACAAAAATTGATTGATGAATGATACCAATAAACACCTTCAATATTGATTGTCATGATAAATGAAATAGAAATTATAGCAGTGTGTATATTCATACGTTCTATTTTACTGTGACAATTGGTGCATATACTGAATTTAATTATTCATATTGTTTTATTTTTATTTTTCAGTCTGGTGTCAATCAACAATATTGAGAAAAAGAAAAAAAAGGCCCATGCATCAGATTCATCATTGTCATCAGCTTCAGGAGATGGCGAAACTCTAATTAAACGTCCAACGAAATCGAAGAAGAAGGAGAAGCCATCAGAGGAAACGTTGATGGATCATTTGAACAAGGCCATTGAAAATAATGGAGCAAGTGATAATAATGATGACGAAGATGATGAAGACAAAAATTCTGATTCAACAAATCCAGCGTCCCCGAGGAGAGATTCAAAAAATGATAAAGATGCCACGGAGAATTTGACAACAGCGGCAGATAAATTGTATAAAGCAGCTTTACTTGAAAGTTCTCATTCGGAAGTTGAAAACGACGAATTACAGGATGAACAGCAGAATAACATGGTGATTAATGATTTACAAGAGAGTAAGGATGAATCTCCCAAAAAAGATAGTGTGCCACAGAAGAATTCGAGGAAGGAGGACCAAAATGAAGATGGAAATTCTAACAATGATGAGAGTTCTGAAAAAGACAAGAGAGATAAAAGCAGCTGGAAACGCAGTAAAATTTTAACAGTGAATTTTTCCGACACTGATTCAGAGGAGGAAAAACGTAAGGTTGAGAAGAAGATAGCCTTGAAGAAAGAGGCATCACAGAATAGCGATGGGAGTGATAACAAATTTGATGAATCCGAAGTGACAGCAGAGTCGTCACCGATGAAGAGAAAGCGCGCACGTCGACGTCGTTTGGCATCAGATTCTGATATAAAAATAACCGATGATTCCGACAATTCTATCACAGATACAGCCAGCAAGAAGAACAAAGAGAGAAAAAATGATTCTGATGATAAAGAAGATGGAGGTAAGAAAGCACGGAAACGACGAAAAAAATCGGATAATTCATCGGACTCAAGTTCATCACTGGATGCAAAGAAATCAAAGCCGAAGAGGAAAAGAATTCGAGCTATGGCTGATGATAGTGATAGCGAAAGTGGTAATGAGCTTAATAATTCTCAAGGTAGATCATCAGGACGTAAGAACATCCGCAAAGTATTGAAGGACAAACAAGTGGCAGATGACACAAAGCAAGCTGGAAAACTGGAGGAAGAACGGTTGAGACGTATGGCGGAGCGGCAGAAATTATATAATGAGATGTATGAAGCTCGTCTTGCTAACGAGGAAAAGGTCGATAAATTAATTCTGGACTTTGATGAAGAGTCCAAAGAAGTTCTTTTAAGTGTTGATGAGAATTTAGTGAAACGTTTGAAACCACATCAGGCACGTGGCATAAAATTCATGTGGGATGCAGCATATGAATCGCTGGAAAGGGCTAAAACCACCTCTGGTTCAGGTTGTATATTAGCACATTGTATGGGACTTGGAAAATCATTTCAAGTCGTTACTTTGTCGCACACCTTAATATCTAACAGTGAGAAAACCGGTGTGAATACAATTTTGATCGTCGCGCCATTGAGTACCGTTTTGAATTGGGTAAATGAATTCAAGATATGGCTATCAGAAGTTGAAAATGGTGATGATATTGAGATTTATGAAATGACAAAATGCAAAACAACTTTCGAGCGTAAATATCAACTTGAAAGTTGGATGCGAACCGGTGGAATTTTAATAATTGGCTATGAGATGTTCCGTAATTTAACAAATGCAACGAAAAAGGTTAAGAAAAACGTTCGCGAATCGATATTAAAATGTTTAATTGATCCTGGTCCTGATTTAGTTATTTGTGATGAGGGCCATTTATTGAAAAATGAAGATTCAGCCATTAGTAAAGCCATGAGACGAATAAAAACGTTGAGGCGTGTGGTATTAACTGGTACACCACTACAAAACAATTTGATTGAATATCATTGCATGGTGCAGTTTGTGAAACCGAATCTCCTCGGTACAAAGAAAGAATTTTCAAATCGTTTTGTCAATCCAATACAGAATGGACAATTCGATGATTCAACTGAATATGATGTAAAGGTTATGAAGAAACGTGCACATGTACTGCATAAAATGTTAGAAGGAAGTGTACAAAGATTTGATTATTCGGTTTTAATGCCTTTTCTACCTCCGAAACAAGAATACGTCATATTAGTACGATTAACTGAAGTACAAGTAAAACTCTATCAGTATTATCTTGACAAATTAGCTCGACAACCAGTTCGCGTCGGTAGTTCGTTATTTGCTGATTTCCAAGCACTACAACGCATATGGACGCATCCAAGTGTTGTTAAATCATACACAGAAAAAATGACAGAGAAACGTCGTGATGCAGACTCAGATTCTGAAGGATCATTGAAAGATTTTATTGATGATGGGAGTGCCTCAGATAGTTCTAGTGTCATATCAAGCAACAACAGTGATGTTGTGAATTTGGATAGCTCAGGTGATGAGGCGAAAATAGGGAAACGTGGAACACGTTCGAATCCAGTCAATGGTCCAGAGGTTGAAGCCGAACCAGAAAACAAAGGCGAATGGTGGACTGAATTTGTTGAACCTGAACATCTCGAAGATATGAGAGTGTCAGTTAAATTATTATTATTATTTGATATAATTAAAGAGTCCGAAGCACTAGGTGATAAAGTCTTGGTCTTCTCACAGTCACTCTACTCACTAACGTTGATCGAAAAATTCCTGAACATGATAGATGATGAAACACAAAAAGGAAATGAATTAGAAACATTAGATCATCACACGGGTAGTTGGGCTCTTGGTTTGGATTATTTCCGTTTCGATGGTCAAACGTCAGCAGACAATCGTAGTCATTGGGTCAGACTATTCAATAAACCGTCAAACACACGAGCGCGATTATTTTTGATATCAACGCGCGCTGGTGGGCTTGGTATCAATTTGACTGCTGCCAATCGCGTGGTCATATTTGATGCTAGTTGGAATCCATCACACGACGTTCAAAGTATATTTAGGATATATAGATTTGGTCAGAAAAAACCGTGCTATGTTTATCGTTTGTTGGCGGCTGGCACAATGGAGGAAAAAATTTACAATCGACAAGTTACAAAACTATCACTCTCTTGTCGGGTTGTTGATGAACAACAAATCGAACGACACTTTAGTAATAATGATTTGGCAGAGTTGTACAAATTTGAACCACCAAAAAGTGAACCATCGCAATTGGCATTGCCTAAAGATCGGTTGATTGCTGAAATATTCTTGAGGCACAAAAATTTAGTTGAGACGTATCATGAACACGATTCATTGTTGGAAAATATCGCTGAAGAGGAATTGGATGATGAAGAACGTAAGCAGGCTTGGTTAGAGTATGAAGAAGAAAAGGCTGGAAAGCGACCGATGCCAACGCAGATGTATACAAATTACGTCCACCAACACATGTTGTTGCAGCAATTCAATAATCAAATGATGAATATGAATGAGTTGAATTTCCAAGGTGAATATCAGAATATATTGCAATTCATCATTAAAGATTATCCACACTTGACTGAAGCCGCACGAAGGGATATGGCGTTCCGAACTGTGAGCAATATGTACAGTTATGTTGAGAATCAAGTGACAACAAATTTAAATAACCCAGCTAATATTCCGAGTTTTAATAATCCAACCGCGACACTCGCAAATGTTCTCGCGCAGCAAGAATATGCACGTCAGCATGCAACAGTTAATAAATATCAGCAACAGCAGCAACAAGCTCAGTATGCCCAGAAGTTTGGAAATAACATTGGCAATGTTGTCACACCAACGGTGAGAACGCTTGGAGCAGTTCCACGTGACGATGATGTGGTGGAGGTAGATGTGAATAAAAATTAATCGCTTTGTACATTGATGAACAATTAAACATCTAACCGTTTTGTCTCCTTCTCATTTCAGATCCCTCCGTCAGGTAGTAGGATAAGTTCAACATTACCGACGAGTAGTTCGACCAAGAGTCAAGAAGAGTAGCAAGGATTTATTATTACATGATTTTCCGTTGTGTTGTCGTTGTGGTTAACAACAATATTTAAGGGATAGTTAGTATTAATATCATTTTTTTACGTTGATTTATTAATTATTACTTGGATACTATATGAAAATAAAAGGAAATTATGATAATATTAGAGATAGGAGTGTTTATAAGTTTTGATGTTTATTTCATTGAATTCAAGTTTAATTTCTTAATGCTGCTCATGATTTCGCCGTCGTTTCAATTGCCATTTTTGTCGATTATGAAACAATTTCTACCATATATCAATGCAAGAAGCAACAATAAACATGTCGACTGGCAGATATGTCGAATTGTCATGCAGTTGACGTTACTTCTTTTTCTTTACCAACATTAAGACAATACCTTTCTCCATCCGTTCTTCAATCGTTTCAACAATCGTCTCTTCAACTTTGAATACGTACCATTGTTCTGTAAATTCATCATTTCATCGGAGTCAATATTGTGATCGTACAACTCTTCAGCAACGACTTCATTCCAATCAGCCTTTTTGTGACATTGATCGAAAATTAGCCATGCTGTATAACGAAATCTGCTTGTCCGAATAGAATAGCCCATGAATTTTATATCATTCAATTGTGGTTCATCACTATTTGGCTTAAGTTTGGGTGTCAAGGAAGGTCGCGGGTATTGACTGAATGCGGCTCTCTTCCACCGGATCTTGCTAACTTCATCATGTGACATATTCGCCATTGCTGCCATGACAGGAAGAAAGCTGATTCCTTCGCTACAAGGATTAATATGGCGACTCTTTCCATGTGATGAATGAAATTGGTTCACAACAGGACAGATAGGTATTGGGATTTCCGCAAGCTCAGCAATTGATGGAAACAAATCAACCAATTCAACAATTGAATTGATATGAACAGGTTTTTTGTTCTTTTCGGAACTACTTGCATCATGAAACTTATCATCTATCCATGGTCGCTGGGAATTCGGTATTGAAACAATTAATGGAACTTTCAGAGCAACTTCAAAATTGCTGTACTTAGCCCACAATCCATGTTCACCCAATGACCATCCATGGTCTGAAGTTAATATAATGACAGTATTTGTGTGCAGCTTCAAAATACGAAGTTGCTTCATTAATTCACCAATTAAATCGTCAATGTATGACACCGCGGAGTAATAAGATTGTATTATTTTTTTTGCATAATACGTTGGTATTTTGTCCCATGGAAAGATCAAATTTAATGATTTAATGTCATGTCGCTTCCGCAAATCTGTCCATGGATTGAATGCAACACTATTTATATTTTGAGGCCAGTAATAATTTTTGATGTGAAATTTATCTAGTGGATGGTATCCTAAAAATGAAATTATCTCTCATTATTGTCAATTACTTCTTACTTCAACATGGATGTTATGAATTCTACATCTTTCTTTGCGTACTTTTGTAATGTGAAGGATATTTCAGGGGAATATGAGGCTTCTCCAATCCGACTGCGAGAAAAAATGGATCAGAACTCAATTGTTGCTTGAACAAAAATTCTTTAGCAGCATTCAAATTCTCGATGTCTGGTAAAGTAGCATCAGGAGTGGTTGGAACATCCACTGGACATACCTGATAAGGGAATATACTGGAGGATTCGGAAAAGTGCCATCACTGATATTCAATAAGTGACGAATACTGACCACATTGGAATGATTTGAATTTGATACGTCATCGAAACAAACTGGTGCATTTTTGTATTTATCCGTATGAGGATGGAAAGGAACATCACTCCAAGAATAAGGGGAATCATCAGAATAATTCGAACTGATGCCAGGATGAAACACTTTTCCAATAGACTGCGTGATGTATCCACCCTTTTCTCTCAAATACTGTGGAAGTGTTGTGAAATTTTTGTTCACTGAATCACGCCAGTAGCTATGGAAGTCATAAAGGAGTAAAGAATCAGGACGTCGACCGGTGAGAAGAGAATTTCTGCTGGGCGCACATAGAGATTGCTGTAAAGATAAGAGACATGAGTTGGTATGAAGTAATCCGATGGTAAATAAAATTTGAGCTATCATCAGGATGATGAATCTCAACTTTGAATTGATTTTTGTATAAAATGTGAACAATTGATGAGACTGTAATTTTTTTCTAGCCAAGGATACGAATGAGTTGATTATTATTTTCAATTCGCATCCTAACCTGTGCATACGCTCGATTGAAAATGAAACTATTTTTGGCGAGTTTATCAATACTTGGAGTGTAGGCTCTGGTATCTCCATAACAACCCAATGCAGATCGAAGATCATCCACGATGATGAAGAGGAAATTTGGTTTGGATTGAACAAAAAGGCAACAATTGATCAGGTAATAATAGAAAAACACACTTCGTGACATGTTGCAGAAAATGTTCGCGCGTTTTGGTATTTCATTATATCGATTTTTGCATTCAGGTCTTTGATTCGTGGTTCTAGAAGGTCTTTCCATATTCTCCATAGTAAGAAGCAGAAGAAAATGTCAATAATGATTTATTGGAAGTATGAAAATTCTAAATAAATTAACATTTATTCATGGACATGTTATAATTGATTTATTTTTGCGACAGGATTCAATATCTTGACAACAAATGGCCACATTTCGGATTATTTCATCTTTGTTCCTATATGATCTGGGCGTTCTTCGAACGAATTCCAAAATTTCATCCATATCGTCATCACTCAATGAAGCATTTGGTAATCCTTCGTAATCTTCAGATACCTGAATTATTTAATATCAATTTAAATACAATTGTTGATTAGGAGAATAAATTTATACAATGAAGAGTTTTTACTTGTAGTAGAAAACGTCCAACTCGCGATTTTGTCATTATATTCTTTCGCCAACGTCGTCTACGATTTCTGTGATGTCCATTCTGCAATACTGGATCAAAATATTATTCGTATAATGCGTCAAAAATAATAATTTATGGAAATCATGGATGATAAATTATCTACCGGAATTAGAATTGAAACCAATCTCGTAATGATTGTTAAAATAATTCCGTGCATTTCTCCTTTGTCTACTACACTGTTCCATAATAATATTCATAACAACACTTTTACTGCAATGATTTTCGGCAATGAGGAATTGAATTTGCACTACGATAATGAATGTCAAAATGACAAAAGAAATTTCATTGTTCATGATCGCACGATCGTCTATAATTACGAGACACCTACGAAGTTTTACACTTTAAGTTTTTATACCCTCGCTCTTCAATTAATTAATGGGATTAATCAATCGTCATGAAAAGTGGGAACACGTGTATCGCATGTTCTGATAAAAATGTTACATATTTACTTCAGAGAATATCAACTCTACTTTCGAAGAAGAATGCACAATAATAATAATAGACGAGAGAACGTGCGTATTTAATCACGCATTGGCATTTATTAACTAATCCGAGTTTGTACTCTACAATCAAAACTTTTATCGTTTAGTCATAAACGAAGAATGAAGTGTACATTTATTTTTATTTTTTTATGAGTATTGTAGACAGTGTGTCGGCACTGCATTCTATATATATTTTTTTTATTCTCTTTATGCATCCAGTCACGTACATTTTCTCAACATGGATGAAATAAAAAAAAAGTTGATGCCAAACTTGGCATGGTTGATTGGCAGAATTCACCCATACAACTCAACAACCATGTAATTCACCTTCACCTATATAAATCATTATAAATTATCATGTATTTCATTTATTTATACAACCAGTGTGGACAGTTATCTCAACAGTTATGGCTCCAATTATGGTGAGAAACAAATGTGAAGTTATTTATTATCTGTAAACAAACAAACGTAAATTAATCAAACTTAAGTTCAAAGTTATAGAAAACAATTTTGTATCACATCACGAAGGTCCCAACACGGTATTTTTTTGAATCTCTTGGTTCTAGCTGGAACCAACTTGGTATAAATTTTCCATCATCATCATCATACAACAGGATTCTCGAAAATGTTTTTGGTTTCAATATGATTCAACATAACAGCGATATGTACTTATATATTTGCTTATTTTATTATACATATCATCATTTATATTCCGAACCAGCAGATGTATTGATACTCGAGAATTAATTCAGTGATTAAATGTCTATCACATTTGAAAAAATGCAGGCGGCTGAAAATTTGAGCATTGGTGTGGCAGCGCCACTATCATAAGCAATTTGATGCTCTACAGAACGAATTGAAATAATAACAACAGTACTGATGATAATCATAACATATTCCAGCTGAGAAGAGGAATGGCAGTGTTGTAGGTGGTGTATGAACGCGTTGTGACACGTATGCCGTTTCTGACTGTTCATAATTTTCTTTTTAAATGTCAAAAATATCATCAAGTTCATTCGGTTGTCATTACAGTTGATTTGATATATTTTGAATTGGGTAAGATAAATTTAACATTGTCGAATGATTAATAACAATTCTTCACACTATATTGTAACCAAACGAAACGAAATATCGTTACTGTACCACAAACCTAACCTCACATTTCGTCATCAATTCGTTCAATGTTTCGCTATAAACTTGTGCATTTTTCATCGTACTATTTCATTCCAGATTGTACAATATTACTTGGAATACATAAATAGAGGATAGGCGAAAGCTCGGCTAGCACATTTCAAAATGAGTACCATAACCGAGCAACCATGTTACACGTTAATAAACGTTCCGACAGATTCGGAACCGTTGAACGAACTTCAAATGAAACAAGATTTGGAGAAAGGCGAAATACCTGTGAAAATAGAAGCATTGAAAAAGACAATTCACATGATACTCTCTGGTGAACGTCTTCCAGGTTTATTAATGACAATAATCAGGTTTGTTTTACCGTTGCAAGACCATACAATAAAGAAATTACTATTGATATTTTGGGAAATCGTACCAAAAACGTCAGCCGATGGCAAATTGTTACAAGAAATGATTTTAGTATGCGATGCATACAGAAAAGATTTACAACATCCAAATGAATTTGTTCGTGGATCAACATTGCGTTTCCTTTGCAAACTGAAGGAGCCAGAATTATTGGAGCCATTGATGCCTGCCATAAGAGCATGCCTGGAGCATCGTCATTCATATGTGCGACGTAATGCAGTACTCGCAATTTTTACAATATATCGCAATTTCGAATTCTTAATTCCTGACGCACCGGAATTGATCGCTAAATATCTTGAAGGTGAACAAGACATGTCATGTCGTAGAAATGCGTTCCTAATGTTGCTGCATGCCGATCAAAGTCGTGCATTGGCATATTTAGCGGCTTGTTTAGATCTCGTCCCGACATTCGGTGATATTTTACAATTGGTAATTGTCGAATTGATATATAAAGTCTGTTTGGCAAATCCTTCGGAACGTGCACGTTTCATTCGTTGTATTTATGGCTTATTGAATTCACCAAGTGCTGCAGTACGTTATGAATCAGCTGGTACACTTGTGACACTATCAACAGCACCAGCTGCAATAAAAGCCGCAGCTGGATGTTACATTGAACTAATCGTTAAAGAGAGTGATAATAATGTTAAATTGATTGTACTGGATCGTTTGATTGCAATGAAAGAGATCCAAACTCACGAGCGTGTGTTACAAGATTTGGTGATGGATATTTTACGAGTTTTGGGCTCACCAGCACTTGAAGTACGAACAAAAACGCTCGCATTAGCCATTGATTTAGTAACAACACGAACAATTGATGAGATGATACAACTATTGAAGAAAGAAGTTATTAGAACAGCTGGCGGTGAGAATGATGATGCAGGAAAATATCGGCAGTTACTCGTACGAACATTACATACGTGTTCGATTAAATTCCCGGATGTTGCAGCAACTGTAATCCCAGTACTCGTTGAATTCTTAGCAGAAAATAATGAAGCTGCGGCGACCGATGTCTTGGTATTTGTACGTGAGGCAATTCAACGTTTCGATGGACTTGCACCATTAATTATTGAAAAATTACTCCAAGTCTTTCTCGATATCCATTCAGTACGTGTCCATCGTGGAGCGTTGTGGATTTTAGGTGAATATGCAACGACTAAAGACGATGTAGAAAATCTTTTGAGTCGTATTCGCAGTGCAATTGGTGACTTGCCAATGGTTGAAGCAGAGAATAGGCGTCAGGCCGGTGAGAAACCGATAGAAGATGGTAATGCTCAGGGTGAATCGTTGTCAGGGACTGGACACTCAACTCCATCAGCGCAATTAGTTACATCTGATGGTACTTATGCAACTCAAAGTGCATTTAGTTCCGCGTCAATTGGAAAAAAAGAAGAATCACGACCACCATTAGTTCAATATATGATGGATGGTGATTTCTTCATCGGTGCGTCATTAGCCACAACTCTAACAAAATTAGCCTTACGTTATAAACAATTGGAAACAAATATTCAGAAAAGCAATCGCGTTCAGGCTGAATCGATGCTCATCATGTCGAGCATTTTACAACTCGGACGTTCGGGTTTACCAACGAAAGCTATGACACATGATGATGCAGAGAGAATTTCTATTTGCTTGAGAACTCTTGCTTGCACAACACCATTAGTTGAAAAAGTGTTTACAGAGGGTTGTCGTGATGCATTGGGAAAAATGTTGACAGCGAAAGCTGATGAAGACACACAGACGCAAAAGGCAAAGGAAAAACCCGGAAGTGTTGTACAAGTTGACGATGCAATACAGTTCTTGCAATTGAATCGTGGCGGTGATATGGCAGGTGGCACAGGAGACGTTTTTGAACAAAGTTTGAGCGCTGCAGTTGCTGGACGTGCAGGAAATTCAAGTGATGCACCAGCTCCAAGTGCTTTGAGCAAAGTAACACAATTAACAGGATTCTCCGATCCAGTTTATGCTGAAGCGCTTGTTCACGTTAATCAATATGATATTGTATTGGATGTACTGATTGTCAATCAAACTGAAGATACTCTACAGAATTGTACATTGGAACTGGCAACAATGGGCGATTTGAAATTGGTAGAACGACCACAATCAATTGTTCTTGCACCACGAGATTTTGCTAGCATCAAAGCTAATGTCAAAGTCGCATCAACAGAGAATGGAATAATATTTGGCAACATTGTTTATGATGTGTCGGGTGCGGGCTCTGATCGCAGTGTTGTTGTGCTCAATGACATCCATATCGATATAATGGATTATATTGTACCAGCAACTTGCACTGACGCTGAATTCCGGCAAATGTGGGCAGAATTCGAATGGGAAAATAAAGTTTCAGTACATACAGCTTTATCAGATCTACGCGAGTATCTCGCTCACTTATTGAAGTCAACAAATATGCGTTGTCTTACACCTGAAAAGGTAAGTCTTGATAATGATGAGATGATGTTCACAGTACTCTTATTATATCCTTGTCTCACTCATTTCCTTGTGTCATCAGGCTCTTTCGGGTCAATGTGGATTCATGGCAGCAAATATGTACGCAAAGTCGATATTTGGTGAAGATGCACTTGCCAATTTATCAATTGAGAAACAATTACACAAACCGGACGCACCTGTGGTCGGTCATATTCGTATTCGCGCGAAGAGTCAAGGGATGGCATTGTCTCTTGGTGATAAAATTAATTCAGCACAAAAGAAAGTCCAAACCAAAATTGTTAAAGCTGGTTGAAGAGATACGTGCAGGGGAAGAATTGAATGATAATGGTGAATTCAACTGACGGATTATGTTTATTTTTTTTTTTAAGAAATAAACTTATTCTCATCCATATACTGATCGGTGATTTAAAATCGAACTTTGAGAACAATTATGTTGGTGAGAGTATTACAGAGAAAAGAATGGAAAAAAATTGCTTACAATATGGAATATTGAATATCACCTATTACATAAACTTAGATAAGTAAATATAAAAAAATATAGATGTATTTTATTTCGACTTTTCACTTGATAGTAAATTACAATGTGAGATGTGAATGGACTCTTCATTTTTTTTTATCATGACCATGTGGTAGTTTTTCGAATAAATGTGAACTCCAATTACACGAGGCTTGATTTATTTCTTTTAAATAATTTATTGCATCAAAGATTACATAAGTGAATATATAAAAAGGAAGGAACATGGTCAAATGATGATTTATAACCAATTACCTGGCCTTTTAGGAGCTGTATTCTTAAGTCTTGGTGATTTAGGTTCATTATTGACTAATCTTGTCCGATCGTTATTCATTTCTGGGGTATTCGGCGTTATTTCAACATTTGGAATTTGGCCTGGACATTGTTGAACTGGTGCAGATTTCGAGGGAGTGAGTCTTAATTGGCTGGATTTATTTGGATTTTCCATCAGTTGTCTTGATGAAGTTGAAGAAGTGGATGTTGTTGGCATAGTTGTGACAGCACCGGTCGCAGTTGGTGCTTTCTTCTTCACAACTTTGGGTGGTGATGTCCGTATAGGAATTAACGGTTGGGGATTTCTACTTGCAATCTCATTTTCGTATGCAACTGTTGCAGAAATGATTTTTGGTGGAATTCTACAGGGTGATACCTCAGGTGAGAAAGGAGGCTGCGATGATTTGATAGACAGTGAATCATCGTGAGCATCTTTCAAGATATGGAGAATATTTCCAGTTGGATTTGATGGCAATTTGATTGGAGTGATTGGTGGTAATGGTGATTGTGCACGCAATCCTCTTGCTTCAGCCATGGCTTTTTTCAGACTCTGTTGACTTTGCAATGATTGTCGGTTATTGCTACGACCAATTTGTGAACTTTGAACTGCGCATGATATAACCTGTAGGAAAAGAAATAAATGAGGAATCGTCTGGGAGAATCAATTCTTCATTCGTCGATATAAATGATTATGAGT
Organism: Meteorus sp. PSUC_FEM 10030008; assembly: GCA_018881525.1. Classification (NCBI taxonomy): domain Eukaryota; kingdom Metazoa; phylum Arthropoda; class Insecta; order Hymenoptera; family Braconidae; genus Meteorus; species Meteorus sp. PSUC_FEM 10030008. The sequence continues at coordinate 36,239 of JABMBR010009953.1, forward strand.
TATTCAGACCTGGCCCCAACGACGATTCGCCGATTTGAGCACTGCAAGTTTCGCTACACGTCGCCATCTGTCCGCAGCATCTTCTCCATCGGCTGGTTGTTGAAGATCATCAATGTCATCCACCACTTCCTCCACTTCACCAATTGGACCAGCTACGTGGAAATCTTTCATCAATCTCCTCTCCCACATTCGCATTTTTTTACCCAGTACAGCTGAAACAGTTTTTCAATAATTAATTTCGATTATTCGATTGTTAGTGACTAGTTTCATTACAATTCAAGATAATTACTCTGATCTTTTCTATTTGCAGAAGAGACGTCCATTCCATTTCTGTTAAGTACATCTAATAATTCACATCGCCAACTGGATATATCGCTTTTGACCTCGTGAATATCGTCCTCTGTAACTGCTGACATTTCTTGCTCATTGTGAGCGTTCACAACGTAACGCCAAATGAGCGCACGCATAACTGCATTGTACCTGGAGATCAACGTCAGATGGAATGAACAAAAAAATATAAAACGCAAATGAAAAAGAACGAATTGAAACTCCAAAATATTTTCAGCGTACTTATTTTCATTAGATTTGTATCTGATGCTCGCTCTGTGATTCTCTTTCTTCTGCATCCCGCATAATCGCAGCAATTTTTTCGGTGGTGGAAATATATTGAATGGGGGTGGTAACGTACCGCATTCGTCAAAATAACTCATCCATAATTTTGTCCTAGCAAATTTCCACTCTACATCTGAATGTTCCTGCACAGATTTCCAAGTATGTTGACGAATATGAAGAATTGATGACTCATCTCAAACCGATTTCATCATTCATCTACCTCGATAACAGCGTAACTGTTGCTCATCATCGCTATCAATAGATTAAGCAGTACAATTACATTGATGACTGAATAGGAACCAAACATTAGAAGACCCCAAAATCGTGTGTAAGATTTGATCCCAGTCAATTCAAAACTGTCCATTCCTACTCCACCAAAACTCGCCCAGAATAAACTTTGACAGGATTCAAATAAACTACTGAAACTGCAGATTCGAATACCAATTATATCACAATGTACATAGAGACAGTCATAGAATGAGTTGATGATTAGAAAATTATATAAAAATCAGTAGGCGAAAGAGTTGACTAACCTCCGCCATCGAATGCATGGATCACTTGCCGGATCCCATGATGGATCATCCATTCCTGTATAACATTTTTGCCTTTCTAATTCAGCAAAATACCACAGCAATTGATTTAAACCACATGCGAATGCAAACAGTACCAGAGAATAAATGAAGAAGAATTTGACAATGTCAATGACCATTCGACCCAAGGAAATCTGTAAACATGAGTCTTGATAAATAATTACAATCGAATTGGTATGGAATGAGAAATGAAAATTCAATTACTTGAAGTGGACCAAGATGTGGATTGATGCTGAAGAGATGGACCAGTTTCAAAGCACTGAAAACATTCGCAGCAGCAAAAAGTCCTTCAGCAATTAATTGTGGATCAAAGTCATCCCATTTTTCTCTTGGTACGTAAGTGGCACCTGGGTCTTTGGTTATTTCAGAACTCTGTTGTAGATAAGCTGCAATACGTAGAACTATTGTGCTGATATACAGAACATTGCGGGTGAAATCAATGAAATTCCACATGTCACGTAGATAAGCTTTCAATCCATCATGAAAGACTTCACGTGTCTCTTCCCAGATGAATCCAATGACATAAAGAATGACAATGCATTCCAGGGGTGTGGCACCACCACCTCGTTGTTTCAACAAGTCGGCTTGAAGTTGTTGTTTCATCTCTTCAGTACCAAGGAGCATCACAACTTGAACTTCGGCTCGTTGAGATACCAACATTAGCACAACTACAATTGGAGATATATAAATTCAATAAACTACGAGGGAAGATGGGTTTTGCTATGAAAGTTCATCAGATAATTTATCTCTATTTACTTACGTAGGAAAAATAAATACGATGACGCATGGACCAAGAATTTCATGAATGGTTTAGTTAATAATCGTCCAGTTGTTGAATAAGGAGCAAAATAATAAGCTGTGCAATACAATGGGAAGAAAAGTGCAGTTTTTATAACAATCATTATGCGTTGGAGTGATGTCATCCTTCGAAAACCTGGGACACCTTCATACCTGTTGAAAAAAAAAATATGAAATGTTATGATGTACATTGAAAATCTTTTATTATTGTTTGATGTTGTGATTCATCAATTTTTATTCTTTCAGAAAATGTGAGAAGGTCATTGAAGATCCGTTAATTGGATTTCTGTGTTTTTGGAACGCACAAAGTCAGAAATAGGATTTTGACGATTGTGATAAGATTGCGAAGTCTTAGAGTAGCTGATAGTTCAGTGGGATTTTTTTACACTTTGTGACGCAGTTGTCTATCAATTATTCACTTGGTATCAACCATAATTTCTGCTATCAGAGATACGAAAATGGTCGTTGAGGTATAATAGTTGTTTCAATGATTGATGACTATAATGAATCGGCATAAACGTCTTTGATGTCTTTCTTGATGAGTAAATAGATATTTTGAGAACAATGACACTACTGTAAGACCAACATTCACTTTTCTACGATATCACGACCAATCATATAATTGCAGATTTTATTAAGGGAACATTACCAAATGGCTGCCAGGAATTGTTGAATGTGTGAATGAGCAACGAATTTTTTTTGTTTGAATTGGATAGCGACATCCAATCGTGCCAATAATTTTGGCGTCTGTGTTTCATTCGATTCTGGATCATGATTCAAAATTGTATTGAGCTCTGCTGTGCTTCGAGTTTGCTGAAGTAGATCAACTGCGAATCTTACATGAAACAATGCAAATCAAATTTAATTTTTCATCGGACAGAGCAAGTGTAATTTGGATTAAATTTTTAGAAATACTTCTCGACTTGTCGTCGCAAACGAAGATACTCAGCACGACTCTCAGGTTCTGATATTGTCAATTGTCTCAATTCCCAACTGAGTTCAAAAGCAGTCATCAAAGGATCGAGTGAACTCAAAGCAATCAAACTCGGACTGGACAATGCTTTATACTCTGAAATTCTTGTTGATGACAGTCTTAATGGATCACCAGTTGCTGAACGTAAACAATCATCACAACTACAACGTACATCATGTGGCATTGGTAATGTTGCACCACGATCCAACAATAACTTTAAGATTTCATAATTATTTTTCTGTGCTGCTAATACTAGTGGCGTCATTTCTGGTGGATAACGCGCTGCTGCTGGATCTATTCGTTGCCAAGAGTGCACAACTTCTTTCACAGCTATAAAAAAAATATTCTCACTTGATAAACAAATAAAAATACTCCAATGAGTGATTGCGAAGTTGATTATTCAAATCTCATAACATCTAAATATTTTCTTCTTCAAATTTTAATTGTGAGATTTTCTTTGCGCAATTATTTTTCAAACTACCATTCTTATTGTTGGTTTCTTCACTGTGTATGAGTTCCTCATGTTCCAACAAGAATTCAACAGCTTCAACAAATTCTTGCTCAATTGCAAATAAAAGCGAATCTCTCGTTTCAACTCCCATAACTACCAACAACTCAACCATTTCCAATGTTTCTGATTCAATAGCCAATGTCAATGCACCACGTCCCAAACTGTCCACACAATTGACATTGATATATTTATCCTAATTCGAAAGTGGTATTGCAAACAGACGAAACCATTAAAAACAAATTGAGTTCAACAGAAATTAACAAATTAATTTGAATACTCACTTTCTTGGACTTGTTGGCCATTTGTAGGACACGTCGAACATTAGCAATGTCTCCTCTTTCAACTGCCAGGAGATATTTTTTTTCATCAATTGTCAATGGACCTGGTAATTGAAGTGAAAATTCATTGACATCGTCGACTTCATTCTGAACTGGTGGTGCCTCTACTCCGCCTTTCCCTTCAATTTTCTCAACCATTTCAATTGATATTTAATATCCCGACGGATAAAATGACAACAAATGAGTCGTTCTACCCTCAATATTAACAAAACATAATGACTATTTAAAAATAACTAATTATTCTCTCTATAAACAAATAATTCATTTGTTGACAAAGGACCTGATGGATGACAACTACTTCGGTAGAATGCGAATCAGTTCTACTTATCTTATATACATAGTGCAATAACAAATTAAATTAGAAGAATTCAACAGCACGAGCCAATTTTTATGTCTGTTTATTTTCCTACGAAAGATTTGGATTTGCTCCGGACAATGTCATTGAGCGAATCCAGATTTATTCGAAGCAAACGTAACACGTGATTTCTAGTAATTCACTTATACCGATATCTTGTTAGTGGCATTTGGATTATTTATTATATACAGATGAATATACAACTGCTATTGAATTCTTAAATTAAGTGTGAAAGGCATTTTTTTTTTGTTTTTGGGTGATTATCCTTCCACGTGTTTCTATTTTTACCCATCGTGCTTAACAACTGAGCTTATCAGCATAGACAAATAATAGGGAATAAATGAAAAAAGAAATTTTGAATGTCTAGAATGATTAAGACCAATTTTATTGATATACACAGTCGTTGTGAAAAAATAATCATGGATGAATAGTCTACAAAATGAGACGTTAAAAGCGAAAAATAAAAGAGGGAAAGGGTGAATTTTTTTTTCACTGATAACATAATAATTACATTAATATATGGTCGATTAGTCGTGATAGTTTCTATTCATATCTGTCCATTGAGAATATCTATCGAAGAATAACAAATTTTACGTCTTAAATACTATAAAAATTAATTTCTACTTAAAAATCATGACTAGAAAAATTTTTAGCATTTATTTGCCAATAAAAAATTGCAGTATTTATTGAGATGATAATGACGGTGCAATATCAAAGTTTGAAGTCGAATAATAATTAATGTTAATAGTGGACTTGATAGAAATGGAAGAAAAAAAATGTGGGATAGTATGAAAATAAATTAGAATGATACAGGTTTTGAATGTGTTTACAGTGGCGCCACCAATGTCATTGTGCGGTTCTACCGTGGCCTCACAAGGGTCTCATTCAGGTTATCTCACTTGGGTCATATATTGACTAGTGGATAATCATCAACGGCTGATAAAAAAATAATTTATGTGATACGTAACTTTCATTATGAGAGACAAAAAATGTCGATTTATTTATTTCTTTTCGCTACTTTTATTCCATTTTCTTTTTGTTTCAGTAAATAAAATGAGAAGTTTTTTTTTTACCAACAATGTTAATTAATACATGACACATCCATTAACAAAAAATACTTGACCTATTCAATAAATAAATCGATATTATCGATCTGAATAATTTTCTGAGGTTAAATAAGGATACGATTTTCCATATCCAGTCACAATTTTAGATGAAAATTTATTCTGCATCAGGAAAAAATTTTTATTGATCGCAAGTCTCAGAAAAGAAATTAATTAATCAGAAATATAATAAGTGAGTGAAAAAATGGAAGTAGCAAAACGATAACAAGGCACAAAAGAAATTAATCAGGCGATATGGTACGCGAGCGGCGCAGTTACCGGAAGTAATTCAAGCCCGGCGGAAGTCACCCCAAAATGGTAACATCCGCTTGCTCTCTCTCCGGCAATCGTAATCATGTGTGTGTGTTTCCTTCTAGCGAGTCTTCTGTATGAATGTTGTACACTGGAAGTTCACAATCCATCGTAGTTTGATGCATTCACCGCCTCCGCCGGAAGTCGCGTTATTTTTGACGTTGTACTTCTCTAAATTCTTCAGATGGTACTTTCTCACTCTGCTTTTATAATTTCAACAATTGTTCGTGATCGATTTATTGAGGGTTTGTCGTGGAAATTTGAGGGATCTTGAGGAATATTTAGCTGAAATTTCAGATTTGTCTCTTTTTTTAGCATTTTTTACAAAATTCATTTGTGGAGACAAATAATTATCTTCATCGCTGACTTCTTCATGCAGTTCACATTGATATAGAGTAGCTGCTTCAATTTTAATTCTCAAATTTGTAATTTATATCAATTTTTTATTGCTAAAAATATTTTACTATTCTAGATATAAATGAAATAAAATATTTTAGCATGTGAAATTGACGCGTCAGTGAAAAATATGACAAAAGAGAAAAATAGTGAGATGATAATGAAGAAAAAGTGGGAAAAATGAGTTGCCCTCGCTCACACCTCTACACTACTTCGGATTATGACATTTGTATCGTCAAGAGGGAAGCGGGGACACAGAGAACACTTCCGGCGCGCGGCGGGCTATCGCGCACTTCTCTCGGGGTCGTCAAAATACGTTATGTAAGTCGCGTTCTCATGTATGTAAAATATATACTCGTGTGTATATACATACGGGCATAATAATTCATACTCGCATTCGTAACGTTCGCCCACATGTACATAAAAAATAGTTCATTGTAATATTTTACTTCATTCATCAAACAAATCAGTGATAAAAATTTTTAAACTTCAATATCTCAAGATAAATTTCATTATTCTCAATTATAGAGAATTTTTTTACGATGAAATTAATTTTTCAATCTCATCCGACAATTCTAGTGGTCGTTTTTGATCGGGTTTATTAGATAATTTCTATTATTTTTCTAATTTAGAAACGTTTTTAACTGAAACATGGACTAGTCTATGCGTGCAACCGTTGTTTGACCTAACGGCTCACTATTTTATGCTTCATTGCAGCTATGCGGCTCCTGTTGTATTAAACTACTTTGTACTTACTCTTTTTATTAAATATGATAAAAAAAAAAATATGAATTTTATTTAAGTACACTCAAGTTAAGTTCAACAATCAAACGTAAAATTACGAAAAATGTTTTTTCTGCATTTCACGCGCTGCTTCCTCTTCTGTATAAAAATTTTATATTGGAAATAATCTGCGCGAATTATGGGGAATTCAAGTAGAAAAAAATGAAGGAAAATTATCGAAATTTTAATTGTAGTATCCAATTTTATTTTACGATAATTTACACAATATAAATTTATGATTTATGATATAAATTATATCAATTATAACAAACAATTTGAACGGTATGAAAATGTCAATGGAGAGATGAAAAATAATAATTATCGTAAAATTACAAAATAATTACACAATTTTCAAAGTTCAAATTTATTTCTAGATTATATCAGATTGTTTCGCCGCATCAATTAAAAGTTAAATAATTGAGTCGGAGCTCGCTCGATATAATTCCCGTTAGTACTTATCACTTCATATTACATATACATAGATATGTAAAACTATATACACATGTGTGTATGTAATATTTTGAGATAAAAAAATAAGTGAGCTAAAACAACTGATAAAGAAATGGAAAAAAAATTTATTTGAGGTTATCGGAAAATCAGATCGAATTGGTAACTAAATATACGATGAAATAAATATTTTTTCATTTATAAATAATTAGAGGGTGCGATAGTGTCAGAAAATCAGTTCTAGATGTTGGATAAAAATCAAAAATTAAAAATATTTCTCAAAATTAATTACACAGATATTATTTGTTAATATCAAGTAGAAAATTGTTCCTTGGAGAGTAACAAAAAAATTTTTGTGCCAACTCTTCGTCCACATCAACTGTTGAGTGACAATTTAAACAATTACGATAATTTATAAAAATGACTTTGTGTGAATAACAGTGATAGTGGAATGATAATGAATAGTGTAATTGAAGAATGTAAAAATGAATAATATTATACACTAACACATTATAATAAATGAATGAGAGAAAATGTGGGTGGAGCAGTGGAGGTGGAGGAGGGGAACAAGAAGCAAACAGAAAATTGGCGACAATTGACTTAAACAAAGATGCCCGCTATATTTAGACAGCTGAAGGGAGAGAAATTAACGTATATATATATATATA
>JABMBR010009964.1:0-44119 GCA_018881525.1 Meteorus sp. PSUC_FEM 10030008
ATTAATAATAATAATAATGATAACATAATGATCATAATAGTTATAATAATGATTATAATAATATAGCACCATGAGATTAAATTGAAGCGCCTATATGGCAGTATAGAGCGAGGCAAAACAACGGATGGGATAAGTAGTAAATTTTTTTGTGACATTTTTATCATGAATAGAAAAAGGAACATAAACAAATAATGAATCGCGGAATAATCTTCTGTTTTTGGACTACGTGCATCATTGATATTTATTTTTCGTCATCAACACTATTCTTTTTTGTGGTGGTGCTTGATGTGTTTTTTATGTGACAGCCTGGAAGTTGATTTTTTATGATGTACCATATTTGATTGTTCATGCGATCTTTTCTTTTTTATAGCGTTTCTCGTTTCCGTCCTGAAAATAATTCGATTGATTAAACACGTTTCACGGTGATGTAATTGGTGATTCAAGCATTTTTGACAATTTCCGTTTCATGGTATTATTGTACATATTTTTATCGTTTTTGATGATTTATTTGAGAGTGGACTATGAATTGCTGCTCTGATAACTCTGCCGCACTGTTCCACTTGAACTTTTGTATATTAGTCTTAATATGAATTACCCAACTATTTGCATGTATGTACAAGTAATAACGTTCAATTTCATTGAACGAAAGAGGCAAATATCGAAATGAAAACAAAAAAAAGACAACAGCAGGCAGATGAAGCCAATTTTGAATCAAATATAAACAATGTAATACTTCTAATTCTATGAGTAGAATAATCAAAAAAATTTTCATGCGCATGCATACGAAAACTATGAAATATATTCCCCTATTACTTTTTATTTTTCACACAATAATTCACTTACCTTCTAGCTGCTTTCGGCGTTTGGTATGCGAGAAATGAACGTTGATTGCGGAATGCTGGCTGCAGAACGTCAACCGTATGTTCACAATGACGTCCAGTAGTACCAGCAGGGCATGAACAAACTAAACCACCGTCTGATTCAAAACAACTGCCTTGGCCGCAGACACCTTATAGAAATCAATTATTCTCTCAATATTCGATACATAATGACATAGGAAATGAGTGGCGGTATCGGAAGTATCCATGAATCAGTATTGCAAAACAAATTGAAGAAGCATGAACCTTTACATAAAAATAGTGAAATTTGTTTACTCGTAACAACACTTAATTCATTTCGTATTGCTTCACGAAGTCGATTCCACTGTCATTTTTTTGTCCGGAAGGACTCTTATTAAAATGTACTGGTAAATGTTTACCTGGATAGCAAGATTCTCCCATGTTCACGCAATCCTTCCCGCTGTATCCAGCGCGACACAAACATGTATATCCTAATTTGGAGGGTGCTTCTTGACAAACTCCAGAATTGAGACATGGATTTTCAGCACAAGTTTCACATGTTGTGACACCGATGCTGTCAGTTTGATCACCAATGAGATCAATCGTTTTATCGCTCATGACAACTCGCGAAACACATCCGACGAATCCAATACGTTTTGAAGTCGATTGATCTTTGAATCCAACATACTCTGGAACGCCGCCAATATAAAGTGCTTCCTTCAAATCTAATCCTTGTTTTCGGCCAATTGCCGTTGCTTTGTATGGCCCATCACCATCAACCAACATCAAAGCATCTTTTCTATTTCGTTGCAACTTAATTGTGTGCCATTCACCGAGCGTAACTGATTTTTGGGATCGAATGGTTGCCGTGCCTGAACCGAGGTCAAAGCTGTATAATAAAAAACAATGGTGCAGTTTCATGTTTGTAATTACCGATAACAATAGAAAATTGTAGGAATGTTTCGCTATTTACCTAAATTCTGGATATCCACCAACCAAAGAAAGAAGAATGAAATCACCATCACCGTGCAAGTCTTCGGGATTGTATAGAATTATTCCATCATAATTTTCAGGTTTGAAAGAGACTTCAATATTGAATTTCAGATATGAATCAGGCAATGGTGGTAAAGCAATATAACTACGTGGTGCTTGACTAAAGTTCGGTATCACTCCCGTTACTACCAGAACTGTTGGAACTTCTGAACTTTCCACACCGTTTGATGCTGTACAAATGTATGTGCCCGCATCCTCAGCTCTCACTTTAACCAATGTCATTATATTCTGTAACATGGAACGACAATGTTTTAATTGGATATAGAGAACTTGGGTGAAGATGATATTAATTCATAATAGAATAATGTGTGGATGGCTGGTTCGATTGAAATACATACATCGCGCATCAGTGCAACTGGTAGTAGTCCACCAAGTTTACTCCATTTGTACGTTATTGGACCGTCCATATCAACACGACAACCCATTTCAATACTCGAACCGTATGGCACACTCTTCATTTCGATTGCTGGTTCGTCGTTTTCACCACCTTGAACATCACACAATACCAGTTAGCATGAACGAAATTCTTTCTGCTGGAATCGTTTTTGCAGTGCTCCATTTATCGTAGTAATGATCAATTGATACTCACGAAAATTCCAAAAAAACGTGAACGTTTTGAAGAAAAATAAATTCTTATGATAATTCAGATTGCAATGATATATTTTCATTGTTTTTGAATGAAAAGGAGTTTTGTTTTGTACCTTGAATTATGAGATTGTATTCCTGAACGAATCCACCTTCGCGTGAGTCAACACGACATCGGTAAATACCACTGTCGCCCATCTGAACATTGACAATCCGTAAATTGTCTTCATGTACTTGAGTATTTGCAGGCAGAGATTCATGGTCAGCTCTAAACCATTGGTAACGTGGGCGATCTTGATGACGAGATGAAAATACACAGCGCAAATCGACTGTGTCGCCTGTATTAACGATGTCCGACGATGGTACAATGTGAACAACTGGACCCGCAGGTGCTATAATATGAAAGATTCTATTGGAGTGGTTTTCTTCATCGTAACAGTGAGAATAATCAGCCCCAAAGAGGAAACGCACGAAAACTTTCGCATAAAGTCAGAGAAAGAAACGAATATTGATTCTTTTTCGAAACATATACAGAGAGACATGAAATGCTGCAAGTTTAAATCTTGCTCTGTACTTTCCATCACAGTAGTTAATCGAATAGTCAATCACTTTCCTCAAAAATACTGAGAAATCACTACTTTTGCCTAGATTGCATATCAAATAAGAACGTCATGTAGAAGATTTCGGTTCCCACTCGTTTGAACTAAAATTCATACGCATGAAATACATTTGGTGCGAAATGATGGAATCCCGGTATTGTCAATCTCGGAACGATATATAAGACGGAATTCATTCGAAATGAAAGCGTCATGAATAACAATTCTATGAAATGGATGGGACGGCGTGAAATATTCCATAGAGACAGGGAGTTCCCAAAATGAGTAGGAACTCCAATTAACTGAGTTGATGTGCATTGAAAACGATTTCAATTTCTCCTTTCACCATGCCTTGATGATCATAGTTTGATGAAGAACACTGTCATATGATCCAGATCATTCTTTCAAATCCCCGCAGGTGTCACTAAATTCGTTTTCTCTCACTACGTGATGAAAAGTAGGGGAAGGACAATATAAATCACACAATAGAACGTGACTAATAAATAGATCTAAACTAAACAGAAGAGCGTGTCTAATCAGCTAAATAAGTAGGCAGAGAATAATCATATAAATGCTGTATACATATATAACAAACACACACACGTCACAAAAATCTCAGAACAAACCGCGTCGTCGGTGAAGATATTGGCGATATCGCGGGATGCGGCAGAAGCGTTCATCGGTAGCGTCGTGGCAGTGAACATAGCCGTCGCAAATGTTATCCAAAGTTATGCACTCTTGACTTCTGCAGAGGTACAATCCATTGGCACACTGTACCGAAGGGTACACTGGCATGCAATCCGCAAGCGAATAAACTACTAAATCATAACGCGGAGTCAAAAATAATAACTCAGATAATTATGAATAATATCGTGAGAAAGTTTTTGAATGACACAAAGAAAAGTTGCGAGACGATAGTGAAATTAGAAGTGAGTGAAGAAAAGTGAGAGTGAGAGCGATTTCGTGATGCCGAGGGATGACACAATAATCAGATGCTTCCTTCACACATTGATCCTGTTTTATCTTATTTCCAAACTGCTAAAAGGCAATCACACGAAAAAAAAAGATAGAAAAATAAAACTGATGCACACAAAAAACGACAAATATCAACAATTATGATTATATATTCATGAATAAAGTCGAATTGGTGCTGTATGGAACTGATAGATAGCATTTTTGTGTTGATTATTGGGAATTAAGATTAAGAATTATGTTTAACTTGTCAATACTCACATGCAACTTTGAGATTTATGTAATCACTGGCACCACTGCGAGCATTGCGAATCTGGCAGATGTAACGACCGCTATCTTCAGGTCTCACTTTAGACAACTCCAAGGAATTCTCACGGATTCGCGCATTTGATGGTAATGATTGGCCGTCTCTTGACCAATGCATTGTCACATGTGCTCGAGTTTCACATCGTAGCGTTACCGAATTTCCGGCAAGAGTATTTATCTCACGTTCGACAGCGTGCACAGCTAAAGTATCATAAGTGTTTTCTGGTGAAGAAAAAAAGGTACGAATTAATTTCAACTAATAATCGTTTGTATTTATAATTGCTTGTGAAGGAAATTCGATTTCTCACCATTGACCAACACTTCAGCTACAGCCTCTGCCATACCTGCATCGTTGGACGCTTTACAAACATATTTTCCTGCATCACCGTATGTGATTCCATGGAAACGTAGAATGCCTTGATCATGACTCACAGAGTGTGGTAATGCACGACCGATCGCGGACCATTCAATTTTCAATGGTTGATCACCATGTGCCGAACAATGAATCGATGGACTCTCACCAGGTGCGACTGTTTGACGATTTGGATTCAATTCGATTCTCGGAGGAGCTATATAAACAGAATTTGAGACGATTATAAAATCAAAGATCTTTGTGAGAATGAACCAGCCTCCAACGGAAACGGCAAACATCAGTTCTTAATGAGTAGTTTGCGAAAGGTCTGGTTGAAGCGGGTATGATACTTTAGTGAAATCACTCTATTCAGAATCTGATACTCACAAATAATTTGCAAATGTGAAATAGCTCTGAATAATTCTACGCCGATGTGACTCAATCCGAGGCAGACATATTCACCGGCAGCATCCCTAGTTACATCAGGTATCGTCAAAACACCACTTTGTACAGTACTGCCAGGAGGTAATGGTCGCCGATCACTTCTCTTCCAATCCAAATAAATACGTGAATCATCAGGTCCGATTACTTGACACCGCATTTCAACTTTTCCACCATTCGGTATCCTCAAATAATCTTCCGGAATGCGAACACCTTCATTTGTTCCTGTTGCTGGTTCAAGACGTGATCCCGTGCGGTGATCTCGATCACATGGCACATCTCCACGACATGGTGGGAATTCATTAACATCATTGTAATCATCATCTTCAATGCGAACTTGAATTCTCTCTTCGGTAACACCCGCGGCATTTGTTGCTGTACATGTGTATGATCCTTCATCATCCAACGACATTGACATTATCTCATGAATTGCTGTCAAAGGTGTTGCGGGCGAAGATCTACTTGGTGTGAACAATTGATAAGTACCACCGTGTTTACTCCAAATAACCGTTGGTTGTGGAATACCCTGGGCACTACAAGTTAATCGCACTCTACTGCCTAATTTCACTTGCACGATACCAGTACTAGGTGTTATTGTTATAACTGGGACTGATTGAATTTCAATGTGTGCAATTGCTGATGATGTGCCAACTTCATTCGATGCAGAACATTCATAAGCCCCACCATCATTTATTGTTATATTTGTTATTCGTAATAGTCCACCAGGATGTTGTTCGATATTCGCAGCGAATATTCTACCATCTTGGCGTGACCAACGTACCTCAGGGGTAGGTAAACCTGCTGTCACTCGACATTGCAAGTCCAACGAACCACCAATCGTGACCGTCTGACTGTTCTTCGGATAGAGCTCCAGTGCCGGGATTTCACGTGGTTGCACTTCAATCATTGCACTTGCTTCAAAAGTACCCGCAGCATTTGTTGCGCGACAAATATAAACGCCACGATCAGAAACTTGTGGATTTATGATCCTCAAAGTATGATTGTGTTGTTGTGCATTTGGTCCAAGAGATGATTCACTATGTTTGATCCATTGAATCACAGACCCATGATCGCGTCCGTCAATATGACATTTAACTTCAGCAACTGTACCTTGTGATACGGTCTGTCGTTCGGGTTCGACTCGTATACGCAATGGATTTCGCTTAGGATGAATTGAAATTCGTGCACTCGTACTCGATTCAGTGCCTTGATAACTCGTCGCAATACAGACGTATATGCCAGAATCACTTTGTGCCGGATTATTTATGGTCAAAACACCGTCACGTTGACTTGCTGACGATGGAAGTGGCAAACCAGCTGACCGTGTCCAACTGACTTGTGAGTGATATTGTGATCGAGAGCACACGAGACGTACAATATCACCGCTCAAACCGTTCCACTCTCTTGGTGTAATTATTGGACCTTTATCGAGATTCGACGGTGGTTTTTCAGGATTGGCTGTTACATAGAGTATTGTCGTTTGTTCACTGACAGCAATGGGATTTCGAGCGATACATTTATATTCTGCTGCGTCCTGTTCCGTTACTGCTGGAATTCGCCACACACCATTGTAGAATGTTGAATCAGGGTTCATTTCTCCTTGTACACGGATCCACTCAAGTTCTAGGGGTGGACTGCCAGTTGCGTCACATCTGAATTCAGCAGGTTCTCCTTCTCGCACTTGTAGGTGTATTGGTGTTATGGTGGCTTTTGGTTCAACTCTACTTGATCCTAGATAAAATGAAAAATTATTTTTCGATTATTGCAGTGGCAGATATCCATTGTGAATTTCTATTCAATGATACCTGGGATGTCCAATAAACTTTGAGGGAATGCTGCGTCCATTATGAACCATCATTCAATGAAAACACAGTTTCCAACTCTTGAATTATGTTGCAAAGAACTTTTAATGATTGATGATGATTACTTACCGCCGACAGCCAACGTGACTTTATCGATGGCAACAGCAATACCATCGGTTACTTCGCAAATATACACTCCACTGTCGGATACCCGAACACTATTGATGACTAAAAGACCTTTTGCATCATCCACACTACGATCTGGCAATCTTCCGCCTTCTTTCTCCCATCGGATATGAACTGGATTCTGTATGACATTCATAATGTTTTGGTATATGATCCATTATCTACAACTAACGATGTTAGTAAACATTGCGATAAATGTCACGTACATGGTCTAATGAACTTCCGGAACAATGATATCTGACTGTACTTCCAATATGCACGACCTGGAATTTCCTTTCTTGAATGGATACTTCAATTCTCGGTGGTGCTAACTTCGGCGTTGTTTCGTACGATTCAGTTGTAGGGTAGTCAACTGCGGAGAGAAGTGTACATTGAGTAATAACTAATTATATAAAAGGGAAAAATTGAATGATTTATAACAAATAAAGCATCAGTGATTGAAAAATTATGAAATATATGTTTGGCTGATTGTGGTTCCCAACACCCTAAACAATGGATTTTCACTATTGGAATTCCCACAAAAAAAAGAGACCAGAATCGTAGTGAATGAGATATACTGGACTTCATCCAAATATATATTTCACCTCTATCATTTTCCAGAGAGCAAACACGTATTCTATGCTTGGATTCACTCAAAGGAGGAAGAAGACCATGCAAAAACGTTATGATACACTAAAACCACACCGTCTGCTTCAATAATTCTCTCAATCATTGAGATGAGAGTCAACAATAGATAGAGAACAGTGTGAAAGTCCAAGACTCAATAAACCATCGACATTGCAGGAAGATTTGAAGCTAAACCACTTTTGAATTATAGACACTGGAATATCGGGAACAACCATGATGGACTCCTCCAGGAAAATTTAAAAGAACAAAAATAAAACGAAATCGTGGCTTTGAGACGAACACGGAAGCAGAACGAGGAGAATGTCAACCCGTTCGGCCCAACCTGGTGATATCGTAGTAGAAATTGTTGCCAATTCAGTTCCATATCGATCCATAATTGAACACTCAACATTACAAGGATGGTGCCCAACATGAACGTTCCATAATCTATACGCTCCATCATCAGTTGATACAAGTGGTCCAGGATTCATTGCCCACGCAGTCAAAGGTAACCCATCATAAGGCAACAATTTAAAATAAATATACAGTGTATATCCATGATGATATTCGCATTTGAATTCGATCGTGGAATTACGTACAGCTTCTGGTTTGATCGGCATCAATCCTATACGCAGCTCAGCTGAATATATCATGCAATATCATTAATTTCATCCCCAAAAAAGGGCTACGTTCGATCCATTCCAAAGTTAAAAGTTTAATTTTAAAACACGAAAACGCAACTATTATTGGAGATGTTAAAGTTGTTATTGTGTGAGAACTATGATATAAACGGCCTGCATTCATTCATTTGCCAATGTTACTGTGAATGACTTACCTGTTTCTTGACAATATTGTCCAGTGTAACCAGAGAGGCAGCGACATTTCACTTGTCCACCGCGACTTATTTCACAACTTTCTTCATGATCATTACATGGACATGGATTACATGATCCCAAAACGCTGATTGATCTATCAGTAGTATCTCGATAGTATCCTCGTGCGCATGATTCGCATGATGTACCAATATAACCAAGAGGACAACGGCATGCCTCAATGAGTGTCGCTCGTTTCTTTCCAGTAAGATTTTCTACAGCTGTGTCCAAAATGATGTCACTTATATGTGATGTGACCATTCCTTCATTGTATGTTGCACGCACGAGAATTGATTCAAGATTTGATAAAACAGTCATAAGATCAGTGCGTGATGCGCTACGTGGACCCTCCATTGTCAATCTGCGCCACTCAGATTCACGCAACGGAACTGTATATGTCGTTGCTCTATCATGTATCAATTCACGAGGATTTGTCCAATAGAGAGTAATTCCATTACCACTCAATATCACATCTTGATCTTTGATCGCTGGTGAACCAGGATATGCATTATATCGTTGTGTCAGTGTCAAATTACCGCCGTAACTTTTGATTTTATTTCCAGTGAAAGTTGGTGGTAAAGACCAAAACAGTCGGTTATTGCGATTAGCGGATGTAAAACGGAAACCAATTTCATTCATTGCAACATTAATATCGAAACCGTCATCAATTACATTCAATCCTGATGTATCGGTAATTGTGAATCCATGACTAGTATCATAAACCCACATCGGTATTTCTTGGAGATACAAAGAACTTTCGTGACATTGATCACTGACACCACTACAATAACACTCGATGCATCCATCAGGATTGTCAAATGATAGACCAAAAGTTGATGGACGACAACGGTTGCAGTTTGGTCCCTCAACGTTTGATTTACAGATGCAACGTCCATCTTGACATGAAGGATATTCAGAGCCTTCAGGACTGCAATATTCACAATCGCTAGTCGGTACGTTTGACTGCCTACAATCATCGGGTGTGCCGCGAGTTGCATCACCCTCATAATTTGCCTCACAAAGTTCACAGCTTTCGCCTGTTGTATGATCACCGCAATTTTCGCATATTCCAGTTTCAGGATCACATTGACTTGAGTGGCCATTGCAATTGCACGGTTCACAAATACCAAGATAAAGACCTTCAATTGCACGAGTGTAACCAACCGCGCAATCTTCACAAGACAATCCGGAATAGCCGACGGGGCAACTACATTCTTCTACTTCTACAGCACGTTCCTTCCCAGTGTTATATTTCTCAGCAGTATCCAATGATACGAGCGAAATTGCTGCTTCACTAGTGTGCGTAGTGTATGTCGCTTTGATTCTTATTGCTTGAACGTCTGCTAATGCCATAAGAAGATGTTCTCTATCGGCTTGCGTACCATCAGTTCTTTGCCAAAATTGTTCCAATAATGGTACCGTAAATGATTGTTGAGTTGTAGGCTCAGGTGATTCACGCGAGAAATATAAAAGTTTGATATCATTTGAGCTTATCAATTCGACGTCGGCAGCATTGTTTTTTGAACTTTGTCCACCAGGAGACGGTACGTATCTCACAGTGTATTTAAGATTACCTCCATACGATGTGATCTGATCGCCCAAAAATATACTTGGCAATTGCCAATAATAAACATTGCCATTACCACGATTTGGGAAATCACGATAACTTATTTCGCGTCTGATAGAATCAAGATGTATGCCTGACACTATGACTGGAGCGTTTGGATCCAAGGATTCAACAAGTGAAAAGTCACGAATTGAATTGGTGAAGGAAACGTGAATCTGAAACATGCATGTACAGTGTAATTTCCATCATCCTTCATATTTTCATCTCTTCTAAATCTTTATGATGATCCACAAATTCCTTACCTCATTCCTATACCAACTTGATGCTGCACAACGGCTAGTGATACCCATACAGAAACAGCTTATGCATCCAAATTGATTTTTAGCAGAAGGGTTGAATGTATTTGGCTTGCATTGATCGCAAATCAAACCAGTGGTATATTGCTAACAAAGAAAAAAAAATACAAACAGTCTAGTTAATGTTCTTTCTTGGAAGAAACTTAGAAGCTATTCAATTCTGTATCGTGTCTTCGTTTTAATTCTCTGCATACTTACATTAATCGCATATGCGATGATTCCGAAATATGAATGAGCAATAAAAGAAATGTCAATGATACAATCATGAACCTTCTATTAATCCGATAGATCAAATACAATGCTAAATAGAATTGTAGATACCTTGCAACGACATTTCCCGTCCGCGTCAGGAGTTGTTGTCAAACTTCCGTGAGGATCACATCTCAGAGCTGGAACACACATATCACCGGGAATGAGTGGATTGCCATGGTAGCCTGGTGCACATTGTTGACAACGCTCTCCAGTATAGCCAGGTGGACAATCGCAAACGGGTTGATGATTGGATCCCAGACGACATGTGCGGGCGAATCTATAGTAAAAATAGTTTGACATTTGTATCAAACCGATTCAACTAGTCATGAGTGCGTATCAGGGTGAGGAATGATTCATAACGATCTTACTGATTAGCTGGGTTCGTCAGAGGACACGGGCAAGGTCTGCATTCAATATTCCTTTGTGGATCGCCATAGTAGCCTGGAGCACATGTGGTCGGTTCATCGCGATAACAATCACCCAACCATGATCCGCCCTTCCTTCTTAAGTAACCCGGTGCACAATGCTCGCAAGATAATCCTGTATATCCTGGAGTTTTTGAAGGGAATAACAATTACTCAAATTTCATTCATACATCAGCAGAATCTTTGATGAATATTCAATACAATATAAACAGAACAAAAGAAACATCAGTTTAGATTAGAGTAATAAAATTATAGTAACTCATTTTATAACATATGACTATGTATATACCTGCAGGACAAGAACACTCTTCGACATATGAGGCACTCCCCAGTCCCGAATTCCGCTCTTTAGCACTATCCATAACAATTTCAGTGATAGCAATGTCTAGTTGAGGTGAATCGTCGTATTTTGCTTTAATGAGTATATTGTCAACGTTGGCAAGTGTCATCATGATGTCCTGTCTCGTAGCTAATCTCTCGGATCCATTGTCTGCTCTATACCATTCACCATAGAAAAATCTGACAAATTCTTCAACTTCGGTATCCGGTGGAATCGCCCTGCCGCGGTGTATCAATATATTTCCATTCCCACTTAAAATGACCGACGGCGCGCTGTTATTTCTACCTTCACCTCTATATCGCACTGTATACTTCAAATATCCACCGTATGATTTCAATTGAGAACCCAGATAATCCTCGGGTAGCGCAAAATATGGAATGTCCGACGCGATCAAATCATTTGAATAAGGAATCGATATATCAACACCATCACGACCCAACGGTTGAATTTCCGCTATTTGGTTTCCTAAATCACCACGGATCCTCGGTGTGGGTGCATACGGTGAATATTCAACAGCAACAACTTTATGACGGTCAAATGGTGGTAGAATTTGATAAGTGAATAAATCAGCGCTTCGGCATTCATTCGTTACACCAAAGCAGAAACAAGAGATGCATTCCTCCCTACGGCGAGCTTCATTGTTAAAAGTCCCTCTCGGGCATGGATTCTCTCCTAGAGTATCTTTAACCACAAGGATTGCATCGGGTACAGCAAAAACAAAACCACCAACATTTATAGCCTCGCATGAATATGCTCCCTGATCAGAAATAGCTATATTGGGACAAGTGAGTGTTCCAGTACCGTTTGTTGATAATGAATTACATTTTGATGGTACATGGCCCCAATTCAATCGCCAATTTATTTCAGGTATCGGCACACCGATAGCTGTACATTCCAATACCATCGTTTCACCAGGCGCAAGTACCACCATTGGTACTGGTGGTTTAACAATATAAACAGGTGAACAGCCAATTTCATCGCTACCATCTTGACAATCGCGTTCCATATCACAATGGTAACTTTTCGGTATGCATTGATCGTATTTTTGACATTGGAATTCATCATAACGGCAGGCAGAACCTGGTGGTGGTGTGCCACAATTTTCTTCATCACTACCATCAGCACAATCTTTATCTCCATCGCAGCGCCAAATCTTACTGACACATTGTTTCGATGTACAACGGAATTGATTGGGCTCACATCCGTGCGGATTACAGCGCATTTCATCCGAACCATCAGCACAATGGAATTCACCATCGCATACGTGTAATTTCGGAATACAATCGCCATTGCTACATGTTGCTTCGTCGTATTTACAAACTTGTGGTGGACGTGTTGGTGGTGGATCGAATTTTTCAACTTCAAGCTGTACAGTCACTCGTTGTCCCACAGTTGTGTGTGGGAATCCCATTGCCTCACAGATATATGACCCGGCATGATCAAGTTGAATATTTGGAATTTCTAATCTTCCATTGATGTCACGTGCACCTGGCGGTAATGGTAAATTATTTCCACGCAGCCAACGAACTCGTGCACGAAGTGGCCCCTCATCACGGCATTGGAATACAACTTCTCGACCTAGTGGAAATTTATTACAACATATTATTTATCATAAACATTAATTTTGTTCAATATTGATTTGATATGGAATTCAACTTCAGTTGAGTGAATTCGATCCAACGAATAGGATTTCTTTGATCAAGCATTATACAGTGCTTCATGCGTTATCATGATTCACGAAAATCAGCCCTCCCTTAGATATTTCTCTTTTGTTTAATGATTTTTTATGATGTCAATATGATACTCATTTCCACAGAGTAGCGCCGATACAAAATTGAATTGATGAGTATTCATGTGTAATGAAAGTCAATAAAATGCATTGGGCAGTAAGGCATTCACATCGATGTAGAAGTGAAGACACCACATTCGAATGTTCCATACCATTTTAGTATGACTGTACACCATGTTACAATGTTTCTATTTATTTCTTCTGATTCATAACTTCATTAATATGAAAAATTAAAAACGCAGATGATTCATGATTGTGGCATTGTCGTAAACGGACGAATTCAGTAGTTTATTAATAACATTTATGCTTTTTTATCATGAAAAACTTCCTCTTTCCATATTTAGATACAGACTTCAAGCATTGTTTCTGTGAGAAATCTTACCTTGTCGCATCGGAGCTGAATCCAAGCGAGAAACAAACAAATAATGAATTTTTATTGATTAATACGATACTTTGGTTTTTGTTTATTCTATAAATTTACCTCCCATCAAATTGCTTACATCAACTGAGTATCTTTCATTACTTCGCGTATTATAATCACAATTGAGATCGAATAAACGACCAAACAAAAATATTCCGATAAAGATTGGATTAAAATGAATAAAACTCACTTTCTTTGATGATTTGTTCGCTTGGATACGTCTTGAGATCCAGTTCTTCTCTTCCGCCAGTATTCCCGCTATCTGGATCGATAAAAAAATGTCAATGTTTTCAATGTCAGTTGAATCAGGTGATGAATATAACAATTTGAAAATCATTCAACACGTACTGCATCCGTCTTCATCTGATCCATCACGGCATTCAGGTATTCCATTGCAACGTGATGAATAATAGACACATGATCTATCAGTAACGCAAGTGAACTGCCCTGAAGGACATTGACGTCCTTCTGATGTTACAGGTGTTGTTGTTGATTCTACTTCAAGAAATGACTCAGTACATAAAAAAATTAATGGAGAAAGGAAGCCATGTGAATATGAAAATGGTTATAAAATGCATTCAAATTCATGGCATTGATATATTTGATATTTTTCTTCGCTCACCACATTCATCCTCATCTGACCCATCATCGCAATCGATCATTCGATCACACTTCTGTTCACTGGAAATGCAGTCACCGTTAGTACATTGGAATTGACCACTCGCACATCCTACAAATAAAAACAGAAAGAGAGAAACTGATGAGAAAGATTTTATCACCAAATGGATCTTCTCATTGATGACAAATACGAATTTAACAACATAACTAACATCAAAATATCAATGATTGTATAATATATACTCTATGAATATCAAAAATAAACATTGAAGAAGTACTAAATAACATCATTTTGGGTTTGCCAACTGATAATGACGAACTACCATTGAACTAATATGAATTTATGTTGCCATAGTATAGTTCCCCAAGAAAGGAAGTTTGATTATGCATTGCAGCGAATACATAATAGAGATGTTAGACAATTCTTGCTTCATTTACACTGGGAAAGCCAGAAAAAGCCGCCAGAATTCGATTGTAAATTATTTAAATAATACGAATTCAATTTTTCAATAAGTATTTTCATCGTTTTAAACTGTATCGAGAATATAAAAATACTGATAATGCAAACGTATATAGGGAACTAAAGTACTCAATCGAACCAGTCTATCTACAATCCTCTCGCGATTGAATTGTTCCAAGTATCAAATGAAGGTAACTGAATTAATTAATATGAATCACACAATACACGTTTCATTCGATTTTCCAACGAACACGAATGAGCTAATTTGAATTTATCGTCAATCTACATTTTTGCGAGAGGATTTTACTAAGGAACTATTTCTACGAACTCGGATATAATTTCTAAGTTTAATATTTACCAGGCAGAAGATGCACTATATACAACAGAAAAATAACTCCTCAAGTAGTTTGGGTACCGTGACATGAGCCCGCATGGCACGATATCCTTTTTCAACTTTTTTTTTCTCTTGTCTTGAGGGTAGAAGAGCAAGTTCATTATATATCTCAATATGTATTTAAATGTTCTACTGAACCGCCAATGGCCTACACATGGTCTACAATCGACCCTAACACCGAATCAACAAGGAAACGAATATACGATGGATAATAATACAGGAGAATGGTGGCAAACAATAATAGCAGGAGGGAAAATAATGAAAATCAATGGAAAATGTAACATATCTGAAATATCTTCTACTTTTTATCACAGTAACTGATCGATTATTTTCCAATATTCACAAGTGATGACGTTCCTTGTATGATTCATGAATTAATTTAGTGATTTTTAACATGGAACCCCCATCAGACTTCCATGAATGTGTAACATACAACATGGACAGTCAGATGTTCATTTAATTGCAAGTTTTTTGTAGATGTACAAGCAATATCAAACGTGAAGTCATCCAGTTCAATCAATAGACAGGGACTTTTCTTATTTCTGCGTCCGTTTCATCGTAATAAAATTAGTTGATGCACCTCTGTGCATGAGTATATTCGATAATGAAAATTGATCAATTAGTTTCTTGACATTTGCTAAGTTACAATGATAGTGATGTTCAAGCATCGTAATTCCGCATGATGGGTGGAAATTTATTTTCATTCCCATATTTGACACTCTGATCGACATCATTCATAAGAAATGTCACTGCTTTCTGAACTATTTCGAACGATATCGATTTTCCTTTTATTACGTGATGAAAAGTAAAAGAAAGTAAGACAAAACCGGTTTAATATTCCATAAGAAATCAAACGGGTGAATAAGAACACTTCAATGTCCTAAAAATGAACTAATAAAATTACGAATGAAATAATATTCAATACAATGAGATGAAATAAAAATGAAATGAAAGAAACGTTATTCGAGATTGTCGTGGTGTTTATCAACTCTAACCGAGGCAGAATTGTTCGTCGGTAAAGTCTCGACAATCGTAGAAATTGTCGCATCGATGAGCCGCGGGTATGCACGTGCCATCAGCACAAACAAAATCGCCAATTGCACAAATCCTTGTTGTTGTAATATTCACAATGTTATCCTGGGACTTGGTCATAATATCCAGAGTAAAGATTCCTGAAGAACTTTTTAGCGACGACTCATCTACACCTAGAATAATACACACATCCAAGCACACATACGACGGTGCAAGGTTATTCATCCGTGAAATTCATACGATTAATCTATTCGTAATCGAAAAATGATTCCATTGTGAAACAGTTTAATCCTGCAGTCTACAAATATATAATATAATTGTAAACATTTATACACACATGTGTATATTATATATGCATAAATATATTTGCTAGTTAAATATATTACACTTTTGTTTAATGACACTACGGCGTTCGCTACTGTGTCAAGTGCGATAGAAGTTCAGTGTGAGTGGTATTAAAATGTTAAATTGTATCAAATACTCACGTTGACAATTCGATTCGTCCTCATTGGTAGAGCAATCTCGTCGGTTGTCGCAAACAGCTGACAACGGAATACATGTGCGATCTCGGCACGTGAATTCATCACTTCTGCATTCAGCTATGCTCGGAT
The DNA here is from genome assembly GCA_018881525.1 of Meteorus sp. PSUC_FEM 10030008. Classification (NCBI taxonomy): domain Eukaryota; kingdom Metazoa; phylum Arthropoda; class Insecta; order Hymenoptera; family Braconidae; genus Meteorus; species Meteorus sp. PSUC_FEM 10030008. The sequence goes on from JABMBR010009964.1 coordinate 16,876, forward strand.
AAGTAGTGACACCCGCTGTGACATGATAAGAACAGAAACAATGATAAAAAGATGGAAATCACAATGCTGAACTTAAGAGATAAAGTGAATTTTATTCTCTGGAAAATGACTTTTCCAGAAAGTAAATAATGAAACTTTGAATCTGCTTTGTTATTGTGTTCCAAACTCATAACATAAATTAACTTGAAAACAAAAAGGCGAGACGCATTTTTGCTGGGCAAATTTTTTTTGTTACTAAATTAGAATTTGAATTTTTATATTCGTTTTATCGATTGATATCTATAGCTGATTCATTCTCAGGTGAGAGAAAATATTTAGAGATGAAAAATTTTCTCACGGCAATTATTCTCGTCGCTGCCATCACGACAATCAACATTACGATCGCAGAAGAATGCAGCCTGGATGCAAACACCATTGGCACAAGGCAACTGACCACTGGGACAATACGGTGCTTCTGAAATTAATTCATAACAAGAATTAAAATACCATACACACTTGTTCTTCTCAAATCATCGATATGATCTTTCTTTTTCCAATTTTCCACCCAGAATCTCATAACTCTGGAAAAGTATTGACGTACATATATATACAAAGGAATTATGTGCACGCTCATTATCACAAATAAATCACGGGATAAAAAAAACGAAAGAAACATCCACACATACATTTATTCAATTGAATAATGAAAGAGAAGAAGACAAATACACTTCTATATAGAACAGAAAAAAAGTGAACAAACATGAATAACGATAAAAATTTGAGAGATAAAAAATCAACTTCTCCATAACACGATCATAAAATTCGAGTTCTTTCCAGCTTGATATATAGAAGATAACAAAAATTGCGTGCACATTGCTATTCGTCATGCAATCATTGATCGTCCTGACGAAAAAAAAATAAATGAAATGGAATAAAAAACAGAACGTTAAAATTAAAGGAAAGAGACGAAACAAAAAACTATTCATCGATTGGAAACTATGCGAGAGTAGATGAATATGGAATATATCAAACAAGTTATTCTTTCATTATTGTAACTCAACATGAGCTGTAAAGTGAAAAGATTATAGATTTGTGCATTTGAATATAGTTTGGTGTCATACAATTTATTATCGTTATATAATCTACGAGCTACATTATGCAGTTACTTATGCTGGTAAATGTATCTATAATAATAAATGTATATTGTAAAACATATATGAATGTATATTTACAGGAAATCAGGCAACCTGTGCTGCAAAGGAACGAAGGAAAATAGTGAGAGTGAAGAAGAAGACAGTGGATGCCCGTGACAATTGAAGATGCAGTAATATATACAATTATATATTTCATTTACAATTATGAATATTATCAGTGTAATAATATCGTTCACTAAAAATAATTTTGTGCTGAAAAATGTATTGAATATATATTTAGAGTGGAAAAAAGTGTACAAGACAATTGTGGGAGACAAGTGGTGAACATGTTACATGACTCAGACGCGAACGATCGATTGCTAACTAAACGCCAGATCGTTAATTAGTGACAGGCATCGCGATAACGTTTATACCAAGTCGATTATAATTTTATAGTTGCATTTTGTCATGCAGTGGATACTCGTGTGCATGAGATAAATATGTGTGTATTTATACGTAAAATATGTACAGCTACTCGGTAACAGTTCATGAGTGGTCAACTTTTGTGGACGTGCTTGGGTATTTGAATGCTGGAAATCAATGATGTGTGAGATATATGGGAGCAAATTATTATAAATCAGTTATTTTTGGTGAATTTAGCAGGAGCCATGTACCAAATGGAGAGACGAATACAATTAGGAGGGAATATCGTGATTTTGAAAGCCATTTTTGTAATGATTGAGCTTTGTTTCCAGAAAATTGAATAAGCGTAGATTATCGAAATTTTCAATTGTGTTTTTATTCCACGTCTCTTTCAGTTGTATCGAGATAATGATGAAACACAATCATGAAATTTTATTCGCCAATTCTAAACATAATGAGATTTTTTCAGAATAACTCGGCAATTATTCTCTAAAAGTTTTCATATCGCAAAGTTTTATATTCTTGGATGATCAGTCCATGTCCAGTGAATAGAATTTCGATGATGTACACTATAATATCGTTTCTGAAGAGTATGGCTACGATCACATCAAGTGGCTTTATAAATCCCAAATTCCCTTCAAGCTTGTGAAGATAAGATGAAAAAAGCAAATTTGTAATAAATAGATTCTTCGTACGGCAATTAATCTCGTCCGAGCCATCGCGACACTGTGAGCGACCATCACAACGTCGTCTCTCGTCCAGGCACAATCCATCATTGCATCGAAACATTCCGGCAGGACATTCGTTCACTACAATTATTGCGACATGTTTCTTTTTTCTTATTTTTTTTTGCTTTCACAAACTATAATGCTACGTAAATATAACCCACCCAATCAAGACACAATCATAGCTTGCTCATAGATAAAACATAGATAAGAAAAATGAATAAAATCCCCAAGCATGAATAATTACCACATCCAGTCTCATCAGATCCATCGCGACAATGTGATCGACCATCGCACCTCACCCTTTCCGGTAGACACTCACCGCTATTGCATCTAATCTCATCAATGGCACAGTTTCCTTTGTGATGTTTATAGAGATCAGCACCATTAAAGCATCCGATTGAAATTCAATGACCAAGTGAAAAAATGAATATGAAAAAATAGACAATAGTGATGAAAAGCAACCAACAAGCTGCGTTCAATTGCTTTCAAAGTTGCACGAAATGAAATAACCAGGGAAAAAGAACGTGATACGCAGTTGGAGATGTGAATTTATTTTTTGACAAACGTCTTCTCAAAACTTCATAAAAATATCAATTCAAATTGATTAATCTTCTTGACTGAATAACTCGTACGTGATATTAGGATGCAAATAAAACAATCGAACATATCCGGAAAATTTATTCATAACCCCAATACAGTTAATGAATATTGCTTTGGAAATTCCGGAGTTCAATTCTTCCAAAATCATTTCTGTGAATATATTTAACTCAGATTGAAATCCTACAAAAAAGTAATCTCGATAAATAAGATATTACCACGTGTTTATTCAAAATTTCCAACTGCGAATTGTGAAGAACCAGAAAGAAAATGAAAGAAAGAAAAGGGTGAAAAAAGCTTCCCTTACCGCACTCTCGTTCGTCACTATTGTCATAACAATCAGGAACGCCATCGCACCTGCGACGTAAATCAACACATTTCCCATCTCCACAACGCATTTCCGTTCTTGGATCACATCGAAGGGGTCTATGAGGTATCCAATTGGATGAAGACAAATCTACTCGCACACACCCAACAATAATAATATGCTTTCACCATAACATATACAACAATCATAATACATAAAATATATAACAAGCATTTGATAAAGCCATTTGTCCATTCCACTCTCAAAACTACAGTCAACTCTCATAAAAATCTGACAATTATACGTCACAAAACCATGACAAAAAATCAACTTTAATTGTCGGTGGTTGCCCAATTAAAATAGCATGTCGCAAGTCATTAAAGTTTGAGTGAATAAAGGAAAAATATCAAGCAGAAAAAATAAACAGATATAGCATATTAGCGTACTGGTATGCGAGTTGGTGATGTGGGTGATGGTATCATTTGATGAACTGCTCACTCCGCAATCCTCATCACTTTTATCTGGGCAATCAGGATGACCATCACACTTGTAGACATCTTCGATGCATTTACCGCCAGTTGCGCATTTGAACTGAGTAGGCGTGCAACCCCGATCTGTTAGCATCAGCGGACATTTACAAAGAAAAAGGAAAAACATAAATAATAAAAAATAAATTTACTTTCTTGATTAAATTAAAACAAAGTCAGCTCAATTGAACCATATAAGAATACACAATGACGAACATAAAGTTACGCGCGCTCATAAAGCGTATTCAAGCGTCATTTCGTTCTAGACGAAATATTTGAACAATAAATGAAACACATGAATGAAACATGGTGATAGGATTGGAAAATATTAATAATGAAACAAAATGGGATTTGATAAATATCTTTTTTGCTGAGGATAATACAGCGTGATTTTTTCCTTCTTTTTTATTCCATTCTGTTTTAGTATATTGATTGAATTCTGAAGTAATAAAAATACCTATGTACATGTAAAAACGCTGTTATTTTAACAAACACAAGAAACCATCAAGGCATTTACAACGAGTTTGTGAAGTCGTTGGTAGATGCAGTCTCGGCCACTTCCTATATAAACTTTTAGAATCGATGCGGAAATAGTCGTAACACAACGATTGGCTTGTACGCCCCGCGTGCACTACCCATTATGAACTTAAACTGTTTATTAACAATGCAAAGAGCCGCGTTACACCGTCTCTCATTTCATCTACAGTATGTACGTTACACTGATGATATTATATACCAACTACTTATCTTGATTATTGTGTATTGTAACGAGTCTCTGATACGATTGTACAACTACAATTTTTATTCCTTGGCTGTAATTAATACACCGTTGACGCGATAATAATCAATGATAAATGGGAAACCGATATACAGATGCAATTTAATCTGATATTTTTGTATAAATTGTTGTTCCAATATTTTATCGATGAATTCAGCATTCATAGTCGAGTTGAATTAAATATGAATAAACAACACAGAATAAATTACTGCTGAGTAATAATCTGTAACTGCGATTAGGTGAAGCAACAGGTATGTAATAGACATAGAAGTTGTATAAATTATGAGACCATAGACATAAGCTCGTTTACGGGCATTCATTTGTGGGTATGAATTATTGAATGTTCGAATGAATTGGAAGGTATGGAATATCAGTGTTGATTTATAAAATACATCTACTTATTATTTGCACTATGAAATATTTAGCTTCACTTTAATTCAACAACGACTGAATTTCCCATACAATCCACATAATCATGGCATAGTGAATTGAAAGATGGGTACTTCAATGTGGAATGTGTCGATGATAGGTTATGTTAGGTATCAATAGGATAATAAATATCAATAAGGAAAAAATAAATGCAGATAAATAGTTGAATAAATAAAACCAGTGAAGATAAGAAATTCTATACCGCAATTAAGCTCATCCTCAGCACGAGGACAATCATCGAATCCGTCGCAGACTGAACTGTTTGGAATACAAGAGCCATCGCCGCATGTAAAATCCATGGTGGGACAAGGCGCCAAACCTACGATGGCGCGCTCGTTAAAATTAAATAGTATGCAGCCCCAAAGATTATTTGATACATTTTTATTTTTCTATGAGAATGTCTCAATTCATGTTCGAACCATTTGTATATACTTTGATATGTCAAAAGTTATATTGCCAATATGTTCCATTTTGAAGTGCACTCGAAACGATCACACACATACGCATTTAGGCACATGAATTCAGACGTCAAATAGATAAATACACCAACAGCACATAAATATACATTGAGAGCACTCTATGAAAAGACATGATGAATAGTAGTTATAATTAATACATTTAAAGCACCAACCAAATTACCCTCAACTTACAAACCAATGAACTAAATGCTCTGCTCAACTTTCCTCCCCTCAAATTATGTACAATGTTAATGTTGTAAATTTATAAATGATGATGAATATTTATATGACGATGAGGTGAATGAATATGTAAATATATGTATCCCAGTTGGACGAAACGAATATCTTATTTACAAACTGCTTCTGCAGTCAATCATTCGCTTATCTTCGGAGCAATATTAAAAGCTGATTAATCGATTTACTGATATCAATTAAAATTTGTCACTTTTTTTCCATAGATCTGCTGCATCGACATTATATTTTCACAAAAAGCCAATAGTAAAAGTTGTCACTGACATCATCAACTATCAAAATACACGTTATTATTCGTGAATATGTTCATTCAAATTCCCAGGCACAATAGTATTTTACAGCAGTCTCTTTCTGAATGAATGTGGTATGAAGCATTGATAGAACAGAGATTCCCAACAGTTCATTGTTCATAGTGTTTATTGCTTTTTTTGTGGTACCTCCATGGCCGTAGTGTGAATATTTGCATTCTGCAGGAGATTCATCGGATCCATCTGGACAGTCCACGATTCCATTGCAGTACTCACTATTAGGTATACATTTACCATTGTAGCAGACAAAGTGACTTTGTGGATTACATCCTGTTGCTATTGTTCGATCAAGTGTAGGAGGAGTAGTTGTTGTTTCTACAATTTCTAATGATGATGATTTTGATGATTGTTGTAATCTTGCTTTCACATCATTTTTCAGATCGATGAAATAATCACAATCAGTTTCGTCTGACCCGTCTACGCAATCTTGTACTTCATCGCAAACTTTTTCTTCATCAATACACACATTCTGATCACATTCATGTTGATCATCGCTACAGGACATAATAATGGGGTGAGTGATATTCATCAATTCTTCCGGCGTATTCAACTCAAGAGAATATGATAAGATTGTTCCGTCAGAAGATGTTTCAAAATTTGTTGAGTTTAATCCCACTTTTCCATCCATAAATGCTGAATTATTCAATGGTGGATGACTGTCATTGTTGATGATGTGCTGGTAAGTATTCTTTGAGATGAATGCAATATATTCAGGGCGATCCGATATTCGTGATGAGTTGATTGACACTGGTGCTACTTCATTAGTATTTGTAAATAGAACTGTCAGGTTCGTGACATCTTCATCTGAATTATCACTGGATGATAGTTTCATTCTTAGTGTTGAAGGACCTATACTGGTTATGTTCATAATTTGATCTGGACAGTTAAAACCAAACCAAGAGCACAAGATATCACCAGTATCACTCGTGGTAGTGTTGGTGGAAAATGGAATATTCACGATAGTCTCAGTGATATTTTCTGATGAATAATTTGATGAATCTGTAGTCGAATCATTCGTTAATATGAGTAGTGAAGTCTCCTCAGAATTTTCAATACAGAAAAGATTCAAAAAGTCCCACCATGAACATTCTCGTTTAATCACTGATGCATTAGTGATGAATAGCATTTCATCAGTGGTATTTATATTGACATTGGGATTAGCAATATTGGCCAACTCACTTGGAGTTGAATTCATAAAAAATTCTTCATGAATTGAAAATGGCGTCATCTCAACTAACATAGACGAAGTAGTACTAGTGGTCGTTACTTTTTTCTTCTTTCGTCTTTCATCATTACCATTTTTATTTCTCCGGCCTTTTTTCCCTCTTGGCTTCATTGTTGTTTTTTTATTCTTTTTATCATTTTTATCAAGCTCGAATTCATCATGTTTTTTTTTTCCGTTCTCGATTTTTGTTTCATTTTTTCTTTCATCTGATTTAACAGTCAACGTAGCTACACTGGGTGTATTTGATCTGGAATTATTCAATTTGAATGAGTCATTTAATTCACGATTCATTTTACGTGAACGTCTCCTCAACTTCATCTTATTCAATAATTTCAGATATTTATTTCTCCAATACTCAACGTACTTAGAACGACACTTAACTGAATCAGAGTTCAACTGCGACTTATCATATGCTGTGGAATCGAATACTTCGACATCAGGTGGTACATTAATTAGTGCATTAGATCCTGATTTCCCTCGCAGGGAATTTACTTTGGCCATTGATACATTCAACATAGCTTCCATCTGTCGGTGCTTTCGCTCCTCATTGAATGATTTGATGTTATTTTTACGTTTGTTCCCTGTCTCTTTCTTGATATTACCGTGACTAAATGTTGGCGGTAGTCTCATTTCCATTACTTCATCTCCTGTTGTATGAACATCACGTAATATTTTTTCATCTATGTCTTGAATTTCAGACCTTTTAAAACGGACAGCTCCAGAATTATTAATATGCCATTTCCGCATATAGTTCTTCACTGCTGTGATCCCTGGCACCATTTTCTCATTAAATCGTTTTCTCTTAATCGAATCAGACATTTTTAATGCGGGCGCTTCATTTGTAGATGCAGCAGGCGTCAATGATAGTGCATTTGGATCTCGAATGCTATTCAAAGTCGAAATTAAATTATTCCGAATCCTCGATGGATATATAGACATGTGCTTCCGGGAAGTCATTGATCGATTCGACACATGCCTCTCGATATCATTTGAATATTCAGATTTTAATTTTGAATTAGATTCAAACTCTGTGGATTTGTTTGTGGCACTTGCTATTCTCTTCAATTCTGCTGTTGAATTTTTCTCCGAACTTTTAACCTCAATTTTTGATGGACGATGGACCTTCGCTGCGGGGAAGTTTTGGATTTCACCAACAATATTTTGTTTTTGCTGCATTCTGTATTCATATCTCGACAGCCTACGATATTTATCAGAATTCTTTTTAATGAAACGAGATTTATTCGCTCTGAAGGGGACGTATTTTTTTCGCGACTTATCGAACTCTCTCCAATCGTCCAAAGATTGTTCCCGATGTTTAATCCAATCATCGAAATTCGAGAACGATCTGGTTCTCTTCTTAGGTGTATGCGTTGTAACTTGAATTGGTAAGGGTTGATCAATTAAGTTGGTGTTAATTTTTGTCTGAGTCACACCCGAATTTTGTCGCGAAGCCAATAATTTCTTTATGTATTTAATTGCAACACTAGATTCGATTCTATTCAACAATGTGGTATCAAATTCAGTGTCATTGACATGGATGTGTCCGCGATAAGGAGTATCATGAAACACTGGTGAATTAATTATTCTCTCCAAATGTTTTTTCTTATCTTCAACGATCAATTTCCGTGTGTGAATTTTATCTGAATGAACTCCTCGATCTCCAATTACTTCTGGAAATGCTTCGATTATTGGATCGTGAATAATTTGTTCAGCTTTGGGCATATCAACAGTGAGTTGTGGTTTTTTATTCATTGTCCGATGAATTATTTTAGGTAAAGTTGATGAATTCTTCAGACTTGACGGAAGAGTAATAAACTCCCACTCATTTTTAGGTGAGTCAGATATTCGTCGAATGTCATTAAATGAAAATGTAGATCTTGGCGTCAGTTCTGGAAATGATTCTCCAATTGGATCGACAATATTTTTCCCAGAGTGTGGTAAATCAACCACCAGATTATCACTGATTAACGGTTCAACATTCTTTATCCATTCATTGTTGTTAATTTGCATCAATTTTTCTGATTTATCCAGCAACAGTTGCTTCATTAATGCATCATATCGTTCAGAATTTTTAACGTTTCGCCAAATGAGTTTTTCTATATGATGAAAAATTGTGAATAATGAATGAAAAATTCAATCTCATTGAATGACATGAAAATGGTATGAAAATGATGAATGAATCACATATTAAAAGTGATATGATTCGAAAATCGGGTCAAGGGTGCTAAATAATGTAGGTTATGGTATGATATCAAATTGCATATAATTAATCTTGATTTTATATTAAGAAATCAGCATTAAGCGCATCTGAGCAATAGTTACCACAATCACGTTCATCAGATCCATCCCTGCAATCATTGTGACCATTGCACTGCAACTCATAGGCGATACATTGGCCATCGTTGCAATGATACTCCGTAGCTCCACAACCTGATCCACATAGCAAATAGCACCACTCATGCATAATTTTATAAACAAATAATCATTCAGCCAACACGTATTAATGTGAATATTCAAACCACCACCGTGACTTTTTAGTTGATTTGAGATCACGAATATTATTTTTCATTATGAAAATTGTTATACTATTTTTTTCTTTCCTTGGCGGACGTTATTTTCCATCACGTGCTCTTCAAGCTTGGAATGAAATTGTTACGCATATCGTATTCGATGAAAATTCTCAAGCTTAACCTATATCGATTGAAACCTATCAACGGAAAGGTCAGTCAACGTGAGGAAATTGAAGTATGGAAATGTTATTTTTCTCTCTATTTTCCACCGCTATGCATTGACTTTCTATCATCCTCATATTAATGTTTCACTCTTGGGAATACATGTTCGTGAAATAAATAGGTTCATTCAGATGGTAGTCGAGAAATTTTCTTTATGTTTTTGTGTAGGTCGTAAAAAAATTCGCATATGTATTATTCGAATATAGTTTATCATTAAATTATTCCTCAAATATTCGAAATCAAGTGTGACTGAATTGCCTATCCACTCACCACATTGGTTTTCGTCCTCGCCATTCCTACAGTCACTGAATCCATTGCATCGTTTGTCAATACCCACGCAAGTACCATCTACACAACGGAATTGATCGTTGCTGCATACTGTTACTGAAATTGAATAAACAATTTATTTAAACAATATCAGAAGTTGATTGCATGAATTGTGATTTTTTCATCATTCCATATTTTTTTTTCTTGCATTAATAACTTCCGATATTCAATTTTCTCAACTGAAGATATAAATCATAATACGAAATAAATTTCAAATAAAATAAGATAAAATAAAATACCAGTGCAATTCCTTTCATCAGAACGATCGGGACAGTCACTGCGACCATCACACTTTGCATATTCGTTGATGCATGTATCATCATCGCATTTGAATTCATCAGACCGGCAGCGCGCTGTATATTGTATTAGAAAAGAATATGAAAATGAAATAGAGTAAACAAATCAAACAAATCAATTTCAATGTGTTTGAAGTAGAAACATGGATCAAGTTGATAAAAAATCAGTATCGACTCCTCATTGAAAAAAAAAAATAAAAAATACAAAGTTTATATTTATGCATTTTGCAGTCCATCAATATTTTGATAAGGAAGAATAGAATGCGGGAACCATCGAGGTATTGAACCGAGGATACTTGGAATATTCTAGGAACGATTTAATTTTCTTTCCCATTATTAATCATAAAAAAAATTATTCAACGTGCGTTACTCTCTTCATAATATGTGAATTCAATTCCCATGCGAATTATATTTTTCATGCTACAAATTATGCAACTCATCGCTCTAAATGACCAATAGAATATACATTTTTATCCCATCAAGTTTTCCAGTTAGGCGAAATCAAATTTTCGTTTCCCTCGACATATTTTATTGAAATGAATAAGACCATACTGTTGTTCACGCAGTCGAGTTCATCGCGACCATTGGAGCATTGATACATTCCATCGCAGCGTTGACTCCTTGGAATGCAATACAGTGCGGCGCATTCGAATTCATCGTCTTTGCATGCTGTAAGAATCATTTCTCTGTTTGTGCTTTTTTCTCCTCCCTTCAAATCTTTTTTTCTCTGTTTCACATTGATGCAAGTTCTGCGATAGATGTGACGACACAAGTGAGATGGAGAGTAATCAGTTTGAATGATCACGAGACGTTGACACGAAGCGTGAAAGCAGAAGTGTAGATTCGTTTTTTTCTCATTGTTGAGAACGAAAGAACAAACGACAGATATGGAATTACAGACAGATGATGTTTTACAACAATTAAGTGGAGAGAATTAGACACAAATATTTGTCACACAAAGCAACGAAATGGTGAGGCGACATTTGAAAAATAATATTTTATAGAAAAATGGAAAAAATAATGTTTTCTCTCACGAGTTTCTTTTTTACAGACTTTTTCTTCAATTTTTCATCACCACGTTATTTTTTCAAATATGTAGATGAAACAGCCATCCTTCATTTCAATAATTGCGGAATTTCTCTTCTCAACTTGATATAACGTTTGAAATCATGTCAACCTTGACAGCAGAGATGTTTTATCCGACCAAAATACCTGAGCGTGACAGCTCCTATCTCGATCTCGTCTATTACTGAATTTCAAACACGACCAGTTGGGAAATCAGAGAGACGATGTGTATGAATATCTCTCAATTACACTTGGTGATAAAAACACAGAAATTTTTGGGACGTCATCAGGATATGTCAAATGTGTTCATGAAATTTGTAAACCAAGACACTTCTCAACAAGAGAACTATCTACAAAATAATGCACTGCATTGAACTGGCTTATGGAATGCAGAAAAAAAAGAACATTTTCAGTTGACATGTCAAGAGAATCGAAATAGAATTATTCTACTGTTAAGTTATATCTAATTACACTCAGCAGAATCTCTGAATGAATACAAAATATTTCCTCCATATACGACCAGATATTTTTGGTGGGAATGTGATTTAAAATGATTTAAATTCGAATGGTCGCGTCGAGCCAGAAAAAAATACACCATCCGCAACGAATATTCGATTATAGCCATTGGGGGGGAAAAATGTAAAAATAAAAAATTTTTCTATCGCATGTGATCCTCATTCCAGACTTTCGGGACATCGATGCATTGGAGTAGCGGCAATTTTGCCCCTGGAGATTAACGTCAGATTAAAATACGCGTCGGTTATTAGGCCGACTAATAAATGCTGCTGAAAAATCTATTCAACGAAGTGTCGCTTTTCCGTCCACAACATCGAATATTTTTTCATCTATTTTCGGTTTTCTTTTTTTTTTGGATTTTTTACTCCAATTTTACAATGAAGCTTTGTGGACTAATTATACTAACGAACGATAGCAAAGACCTAAAAGAGTTTTTTTTACAATTTGTGGTGATCATTAACACCAAATTGACCCTGGTCATAGAGGAATGTTTCTGTTCCCCCAGAGGATTGATTCTCTGAATACCCCAATCCGCAATCAATAATTCTAAATTTTCGTTCCATGATATCACATTGTCATGAAACGAAAACTTTTCACCTAATTCTACGAATTTATTTCGGCACCACTCCATATTTGCAACGTCACAGAATATAACAGAAAATGTGCCAAGTATTTGCACCAGAGTAGTACTAAAATCAATATGAATCCAATAAAACGAATCTGTACAATCACAAAATTCGTCTTGGAATATCTTCGTTGGTCGCAAAAAAAAAAATAAAAAACTAATATCTCAACTCAATTACACATAAACCAATTGTATTCTCCTAGTTCCATTCCATATGTTCGTCTTCGCACTATCCATTCTATCATGACACATGGCACATTATCCACAAAAAAAAAAAATCCGCCTCTTCGTCAACAATTTTGTCAAAAATCCCTATAAATTCAATAATTCCAGATAACCCTCCAACAATATCCACAAAAGTTCCCAATGACTGGACAAACTCAACACCCAGACTAATTCTCATCATCTATCAACATCATAATGACAAAACTAATACCAACCCAAGAAACACTTGAAAAAAAAAAAAAATAAACAAGAATCTTTCTGATTAAAAATTTGCTCAAAGTCTACAATTTTAACTTCATGTATAATCACACATAACCTATCAACAACGACGTTCGCTATTACACTCCGTAGTCAATGTATACCCATGAGTGAATAAATGAATAAATAAATAAATAAATAAATAGACGCATACACACACACATTCATTCAATAAAACGTAAATAAACCCCAGAGCTACTGATGGTCACGCTATTATTATCGTCGCAGCATTTATAATTATTGAATTGCATCGTAATGCGTTAAAGCCCAACATACGATTAGTTCCGGAATCCCGTAGCGTGCAAAGTTTCTCCCTTGCCCACTTCACCTCAACCACCATGTCCTCCCATAAACACATTTACTATACCCCAACATGACGCATGGCAAAACCTTCAAGCGTTATAAATAATAGCCAGTATAAAAGGTGACATTAGTATAATATAAGGACGATTGGGTCGCCTTCATTTGCTCCCTTCTTCTTGTCATAATACTGCGTGCATGTTCTCCTTCACAAAAGGCCGCAGGGTGCCAGGTGTTATATATATACATGTAATGCTCAAGTATGGGTATGAAACGTGCATTAGTAACGTTATGAAGACTAACATTGATGTACACATGCGTCCAACTGCCGCCAGCATACATGAACTCAAGAATATTTCAAGTACTATGTTGAGATTCTTTTCCTAACTGTACTCAAACATATATATGTCAATATGCTTTACATGTGTTTGAGCACGGATAGGCGTTGTATTAGATGAAAAATTGACGATTGCGTTTGTAAATATGTGTAACATAACTTTGCTTTTGTTTTTTTTTTATTATATGATTTTTTTCTGTACTGCATAGTCACATTTTCAAGGAAAAAATCATCGCGATACTATGAGCCACATGCGATTTGGATCTGGCGAATTGTATTTGAATATCTTGTGTTGGAAATATGCTACAGATAATTACATCTGAAATAGGACGCTGAGTTAATGGATAATGGTAAGTTGCAAGCATGAAATCACTGGGTGTGTAGAGGAGTATTTGTAATTTTATGTGAAGGTTATGGTGGGATAATTTTCATAATTTTCGAAAAGAAATGGAAACGCTTTCGCGATTTGCATGTTTAGGTATTTTTTAAAAATGTTAAACATCCAGGTGTTCATATACATTTTAGACGTGTTGAGGATTTTATTCGGTGGATTGTGCTGGTGTGATGGGAAGTGAACGAAATGGCATTGACTCGTGAACTCATTTATTTTAATGCTATTCTCATGAAAGTAAATAATATGAGGATTTAAATTTATTCTCTATCTGTGTCAATTTTTGGTAGAGAAATTGTCTTTACTATCTCCATGAAATTAGTTATTTTCAATTCGATCCTCATTACATTTCCATCTAGTGAATGAGTTCAAGTATAAAAATCTATGTCGAATAATTGAATGGTAGAACAGTTTCAAACTTAGATGTCATACGAATATGTACATCACCAATTTCGTATCTTTCTATAATGAAAATAAATGAATGGAAAAGTTATTGAATTAACGAGTCAATCCAATTTCTACAGTCATTCATCAGTTATAAATGATGAATATCACGAAAGCATTCCAGACAACTTTTTCAACTGCTGGCGAAAAAAATATTAATGAAAAGTTCGTATATCAAATCATTGAATGAAAACTTGAAAATCTGAATAACATATCATCGTCAATAAATGATGATTTTTTTCATTTTACAGATTGACATGGTACGTCATTTTGCCCACCACCAACACAGAAAATGTACCATTGCTCTTCGTCTTCACCTCGGTACACATATAACACTGAAGAAAATACTATAACAAGAGAGAGGAGAAGCCACAGAAATTCATTCATTGATTCGAGGTTCGTTCAAGTTAACAATAGCTGCGTGCACCTTATTGAATTTCATTTCGCTATTATGTCATATCTATTCATGTCGATATATTCGATTATGAATGATTTGATTCATTGTATTGGTGGAGAAAAATATTAAGTAAGCACAAGACAGCTACTGCTACAAGAGCAAATCTCCATCTACATGAGAATGAGCACATGATTGAATACTGAAGATCGAAGGTGTAATGTCATACTCACGACAATTGAGTTCATCTGATTTATCTTTGCATTCAGTTACACCGTTGCATCGTTGACGTTTGTCTATACACTGACCATTTCTGCATCGGAACTCGTTTTGTGTACATGCTGGAAATAGAAACATTCATTTGAATTTAAACGAAATGTAAAGGATCACACTTATGATGGATTTTTCCAGATTCAAACTGCATTTAGAATGTAAGTTGTACCAAATAGAATGTGGAGAATATGTCAGATTTCATGGATTTTCGTATAACACTGGGTATCGATACGAAGTTACCAAATATTCGACGATGCATGTGAAATGTCTCGGTGGACCATCCAACTTACCAGGAAAACTCCAATCTTCATTCATAGAAATCAGTAGAAATAACGATTGAAGTTAATTTGGATCAAATGAAATAGAACGATGTGGTAGAAATATGAACAGAACGGAAAACCATTCTGTTCAATTCTAATCAAATATATGACTAAAAATAAATCCAAAAGCAAGAATGACTTAAGTTTTTATCAATGGTTAGTAAATGCACAAAATCCTTCATCAATTCCATTTATATGATTGGAAGTTACACACCAATGTGAAGAAAACTGTGAGAAAAATGGGTCACATCTTTATAAAAACTGATCGATTTCATTCGTGCATATTTGATGTTTCATGTCATAGGATGTGTGCACAATTATTGACACACTTTCACAATTGCAATGGGCCAACCGCGTTGAAGAGCATGGAAAATTAAGGAAAGATGAAAGCAGCATATGGCATCGAATATGATCGTGGTTTGAAAGTAAAACCAATATGTTGACCACTATTCTGTTGAAAATGGATGCATAGGCAATTGGGGTTTTAGAATACAGGGTCGTATTTTCATATATGATGCATCAGCACTGCGCTGGAGGGTAAAATGGGAAGTGGGATGATCGTAGTATACAAAAGCTTTGATACGAGATCGTGGTGTTCGATGACATATACTTGACACCACCGGTATGTCATTCGAGTTTATATAAAGTGCGAAACTGAAACTCAGACCGATCATCGCACGTTGTGCGCAACCTCTGGTCCCCTCTGTTGTGCTTCATTGTGGGAACACAGCAATGAACGAATGAAATAGGGAGAAGTTTTCGTCCGATTTTATTTTTGTCCACATAAGCAGAACGAAAAATTGAAACTGATGTCGGTGAATATTTCAAACTTAAAAATCAATATTTTTTCGGACGTTGTAAAATTCTTGAAAGTTTTGTGTGATTGGAGGAATTAGTAAAGTTACTTTGCCGAGTGAACTGTTTTTAAATTATTGGGACATCACATGAAGTACTTCAATAATATAATGGATGAAAGTAGCATTCTCACAATTCTTTTTTTCGTTTCTCGTGTTCAATATGAAAGTGAAATCGTATTCTCCTCTCAAATATCTATTTCATTTCTTGCATAATTGTAAATTCCACTTTACTCTAATTTGCCGGTTCCTCCATGTGCTACTCCACATTTGCCAGCGTATCGTATTCCTATTGAAAATTTTCGCAATGAAAATTGAATTTTCCGATCGATAGTATGGCTGTCCTAAAATATTTCGTGCGAAAAAAACATTCACTGAAAGGATTTTCATGATATTACATAGACAGCAAACTTTAATTGCAGAAAAAATATAGAAAAGCATAAAAAATTCGCCATTTTACATTATGTCTCAGGAAAATCATCCCGCAGCGGAGATAATCATCCCCTATGAATTCAGAAACGTCACACAAGGTAATTCTTCCGTTTTCTTCTCACAATAAGGAATTGAACGAAAACAAGAAACGCAATAAATAATCCTGTGATATTAGAATGACAAACCAACATTGGACAAATGTAATTTACATTTTTACGTCAACTAGCAACGAAAAATGCACTCTAACCAAAGATTCACTGGAAAGAGCCATTCAAGAGTAGACTTCAAGTGACTATGGCAAAGTTGTGGCAATTTTATTTGCAACTCACATTAATAAATCATAGGAAGCATAAAAATGTACATTAGATGCCATGGGGAAAAAAAAGCTCTCTCGGAGACACTTTCCTAAATGTATTTATATGCACATAGCAACACGATGTCTTATACCACTTTTACCATACGCGTATATATAGATATACACGTACACTCGTTTCTATGAAACTCGCTAATAAATTTATGAAATTAATCATAACTTTAACCAACTCAAAAAATGATTTATCATTTACATAAATATCAATACCATACGGTAATAGACCACGAGCTCAATAAAATTTTATAAAACATAATAAACAGCAGAACAAAAGCTACAAAAAAATTAATAAACACTGAACAATCATTTCTTATGCTTCTTTTTTTTGTCGAATAAATCAATTCTTCAGAACGGTGGTTATCTCTCATTTGTAGGTTGTTGAAAATTTTTCGAAATTCCCAACAAAGAATGTTGGAAAAAGTTTTTTTTTTAGTTTATTGATGGATATTGTGTGAGGATAATTTTTGAAATGAGATTATGATAGGAAAAGACTTGGAAATAACAAAAGAGTGATCGTACATTTATGCGGAATTTAATTGGAGATGTGAAATGCAGTAGGATATTGCGGTTTGATCGTTGACGCGGCATCTTCATCGAATTAGTCACGGATTAATGACTCGGTACTACATATAAAACGTTTGTACATATATAAATCCGAGTATAAACAGCTTTGGACGGAGATGGGTACTTTAAACTTTGTAGTCCATGTACAGTACGGATACATTTTCTAACAACCGACTGTGGCATTAAAAGCCTGCTCGCTCGAATTCTCATGATTGTTATCGCGTTGTAACGGCCCGAAGGATGCGGTGTGATTCGCCTTGCGATATATCCATTACTTCGTTACAGTACCGTCCGTTTTACTATGAATTTTTTTAAGAGGGTAAATATGCAAAGACGAAATAGCAATAATATATTGTTGGTAATGGACGAGTTTATATGACGTTGGATAGAAGAGAATATTATTCATACATCTTTGGTTTTATTACTGCGTTAGTTGGTTTATCAGATTTCGTATATTCATTTTTCATTATTTAATACGAACGAGTGAAAAATTGTCTGAAAAATCACGGTCGAGTTCAATTTACTGATTGATCTCATCGTATTGGAGATTATTTGAGTAGTTCTAATAATTCGGATTCGGTGTTAGTATTTCTGTCAAAAGATCACGATAGAATTGAAAAATTTTTCGTTTAACTATGAACCAATTCGGGGAAAATTCTATAAAAACGAGGGAAGTTCCATTTTTTATTTGCCCGTCCACAATTACTAAAACTCTGAAAATTCCCATCATTCTAAAAATCCTACTCCTTTTTAAGGTTCAATTCTAGACTAGAAAATCTATTAGAAATGACGATGATATTGGAAGAGAACGTTCAATCGATTCGCCTGCAATTATTGACATCGTTGCTTGGATGATTAACATTTATTTATCTTGATGTTTTCCAATATTCTTTTTTTTTTGTTAGTAAAACGTATTCAACATGAAAAACTCCATAACAGCACAAAGTATCGTATGAATCTCACGCATACGCAACAATGTGTATACACATCCATGTATTAGCATGACAACCAACGAACATCAAATTTCTGGACCTAAAAGCTGTTGTGATAGAGGAATATGAGGAACAGTGTGTTCGCCCTTGCATAGATACACCCTTCTCACTAAATCGACCGTGTGCTTTCTAATGGACTCAGGGGCAGTAAAATTTTTGTCCGCCGAGGAAAGTGCGCGCCAGTTTTTAAATAAACGTAAACTACATGCATCAAAATGAAATATCAACAATTCATTTAGTTGTTCTTTGTTATTTGTTTATAATACCCTTCATCAAATACCTCTATGATCTACTGGTGTTGTTAATTATGAAATTAATTCATTTATGAATAATTAGAATGGAAAAAAAAACTGAGAGAAATATTGCTGAGAGGCAACATGTTGTGTTATCCGCAACAAACATTACCGAAAATTATTTAACAGAAAATACCATTTATTAACAAATGCAACCAATATTCCATTGTTATCATGATAACATGCAATGTCCTAATTACTATTCTAATATGAATTGAACAAAAGTAAATACATTAGATAAAAAAAATATTTCCGCCCTTTTTCAGTTTTATGCATGATGGAATATTAAAAGGTCAATAGAAATTCCGTCTGGCTGCCGCCTGTTTCGTTAACATTATTGTCACATAGATGGCTGTCGTAATTGTTTTATACAAAAATTAACAACCATTTTATAAGTAAAAAATTTGCATGAGAGATATCTAACGTCAGTTAAATACAGAAATAATTAATTGTACATAAAATTGTGATATTGACTCTCTTTGTATTTGAATATGAACACATGCGTATGACATGAATTACCAGTATCGGAGGGCACACATAGTTATTCAATTAACTGGTACCGCATGCGGTTGAAAACAAATTCCGTGAACGCTTTTCATTTTGTCAAATCTCAGAGTCTTATTTGAACATTGCTACCAATTGTGTCTTCGTATCAATCTTCTTATTGTTAATTTTAGAATATATTCGTGAATTTTATCTGAATAAAATCGACGGAAGTGAACGGATTAATTTTCCCGTTAGATTCATGAAGCGAGAAAATGATGAATTCCAATCGATAGTTTTAGAAGCTGCCATAAGTGAATCTACTTCTTTATCATCGATACGTGGCGGAACTTGATGAGCAAATTTCGATCTGATTTAACACAAACACCAACATTTATTAACAAAACAAAAAAATCATGAAATGCATCACCTGCGTTATCTTTGCATTATTCTCTCAGACTAAACTTCGACATTTGCAAGAACGTAATCATTTTCCATGACTTTATCATTCCAACTACAAACATTTCATCTAATTAATCATCCAATTTAATCAACCATTCGTATAATTATGCATAAAAAGTATAATACAATCTGCAATATCTGCACAGAACTGGGTTGATATAAAAAGTCGTGTTCAAAACTGTTCCTAAACGTATAACAACGTACGGATATCTCATTGACGAATAAAAGAAATAATTCTCTACATAATATCATTAATCGCAATCCATCCACTAAATAAACCACTACGTAGCTATTTTCAATTTCAATCTCATGAGACCAACCAATTGATCTGCATAGAAAGTAACCTGGTTCACCTTCCTGCAACTGTTGACCATTCTAAACGATCACACATGTTGATAAATGATTGTGCGATTTTCAATTTACTATTACACATAGACAAAGTTATAGATTCATAAAACAACAATACTACGATTATTGATGACAATAATGGTAATAATAATGATGATAATAATTTACTGATAAATAAATACGAAGGACTGCTCTGAAATGTGATCATGTTCTACTCCAAGTGTGTATAACTCATTTTTCAAACGGAATTTTTATGAAAGACACAACAGATATATCGGCGCCGGAATCCCATCGAGTAATCTCGAATTACATACCCGGGGTATATCAGCGATAGAATATGACTCTTGGAAAAGACAACGACCTCTCTTACATTCGAATTAGTTTTTTTTTTTTTTTTCGTCACATCTGTGTTCACATCTGCAATTTGTATTTGTAGTTGAACAAAAAAATCTGGTCATTGCGTTTTCCAATTAAAAATACCATCAACGTTCTTCGTAATCATTAATTTATTTATCGTTGCAATTTATTCTTTATTGTGTATGTTTATACATTTGTGTATAAATATATGTGTAAACAACTGTTTGTGTATATGCACACATATGTTTATACATACGAATTATTTATGAGACCTGAGGGAGACGCTTCGCTGCTTATCAGCCAATCCTTGATATATTTCCACAGAAATATGACCGTATATTTCACCGCGTGAGTGTACAATATTTGTGAGAAATATACGAGCACAGTTGAATCAAAATTTTACTTCATGTTCAGGAAGTTGGTTGAATCGAAAAAAATATATTTGATCTTCATTGAAGTGTGAATATTTATATGTTTTGTGTAATTGTATTGTTCATTTAGAAATAGAGATTTTTAATTTTATTAATTGTTTTTTAGTTTGCTAATTATTACGATGGAAAATGTTTATTCATAATGTGAACGCAAAATGTTCCAGATCTTTACGTTTCATTCGAGAATATTCATTAATTTTGAGAATACTTCATATGGATTCTTGAGAAAAAATTATAACCTTGAACATTGGGGCTTTGAAATCCATCCCCCATATTTTCAATTTCCAACGCAGCTGTGTTGTATTTTCTCTTATTCAATGAAATAATTGAAATTTTCTCTCTCTCGAAGGTTCATTGAGCGTGTCAGGCTGTCAACCGTCACACCAGAAAAATTTTATCTCAGATTTCAATTTTCACGAAGTTTCGACATTGATATCTTTTCGTTTTCATATTAAATAGACGTTTGACGAGACATATCGACTTGAATTTTAACATTTATGAAAAATTAAGATGAAAATGTTTTTCCATACCCACCGAACGTTCATGACTAATTCAGGAATTTTTTCACTGCGAAAATCGGAGCATCCAATCAAACGAGCTGGATGTGAATATTCCCAGACAACCAACCAGAATTTTACGATACTAGAAATATTTTCCTATTTAGAATCTCAATTCATTTCATGAAATAAATTTGTTGAATTGTGAGACAAAATCTATACCATCAGCATTCATTCATCATTTTTAACAAAAATTTCTAACAAAAAATTCATAAATTAAATTAAGAATAACAAAATTCCATTCTCAACGTTATTTCATTATACAAAACTCAACGCTCATTTCGCTCTCATTTATTTAATTGACCAAACTTCTGCATTAAAAAATTTTTTGCTCATTAAAAATCCATTGCATTCCTCTTCAACTCAGCTAAACTATTTATAGAATAACACCAGTAACTCGAGCAACAAATATTGCTTATGTATTCACAACTTGTGAATCGATGGAATGTATGTGCAAGAATGTTCATGAGAAATCCATTCTAAGAATCTATGTGCACACATCGATATATTGATATTTGATTAAGATTCAATCGCAGCCATATAAACACACCGCGCTACATATTTATCTACGTAAGCACTGTGTGGTGAAGTCTATGTGAATTAATAGCAATAAGTTGAGCTATTAATTTAATGCAATAATTTAAACATGTCGTCATTCATGCATAGAGTTGTTATTCGTAATATCTTCTAAACAATACTTGGTCAATTTCATGTTAACCTCTTTGTCATCACAAGTTGTCAATTGTGTCATCATACAATCGCATCTTGCCACAGTTGTTGATTCGAATTCACTTCTGTATAAATAATTTGCATATTTCTCACACATTGATAAAATATTTTATTCATACATTCTTCTGAACTAAGTGTGAGTCAAAATAGAAATTTTTTAAATTGTAAATCTGTTGATACAAACAGAAATGATAAAAAGTATGTTCAGAAAAAAAACCAGTTAAATCAACGACATTATAGTTTTTTATCTTTTCACAATTATTCAAGAAATTTATTAAGCATTACGTCACTCGAGTAAATAGAAAAAAAAATCATTGTCCGCCCACAATACGGTATAATGTCATACGCACATATTTATTTCAGTATCGTGATACTGAGAAATATCTGGGTGCGAAGCATTTATGCACATCTCGTTAGATTGAAACATGCCAAGGTTGAATGTGACATGTTGATATATACCGCCGGAATATGATTATAAAATTGTTCAATAAATTATTGAACAATCATTGATTGCCCTTGAGTTGCATGAAAGAATGTGTCGCGTGCCAATGTGAAATATAAATCTACTTGGTATTGCATTATTGTGGATTCATTCGCGCATCCAGAACTATTTTTTTGTGTTTAATTAATATTGTTCACTGAACGTAGACCATTCCTCTATTGAATTTGTTTTGATTACATATGCATTCCAATCGGATGAATCATCCCTTTATGACCATGTCATATCGCTCCAAATCTTAAGAGGAACTCGTTCAAATTAATCACTAGATTATTTTAAATTTCTTATACAGCAAATTCAAAGAGCTTTTAACCATTTTATTATTGGGGATTCATTAGAGGTACTCTCGAAGATCAGGATAAAAGATTTGATGCAATTTACACTGGAGCATTAGATTAGCCTTATTTTAGAAATTGGAATTTGCAAAATATTACAGGCACTTTTCAAATGGGGCGCTTGACATTTAATGGATTCATGTCACGAAATCATCCAATTAAAATTAACGTTTCCGTATACTCTGATGGAAGAAGAAATTTTAAAATGATTTGAAATGGAAATAATTCTGTTTTCAATTATTCTCTATTTCCAATACTTCATCAGAGTATTTCCAAAACGTGGAATTTGAATCAAATTTCGCTGAAGATATGGACAAAAGTCCACAATAATTTCCACAGTATCTCACTATTATTGAAAAAAAAAGTTTCTGATAAAAATTCAGTGATATTAAAAAAATTAAATTGCCTCAGTCGTATTGCTAGTTTCCTTTTTTTTTCATGTTCATTCTAAAATCAATTAACCTGACATATTGGATTCCGATAGTGATTCACAAGGGTTCAACGATAATTTACGTTTCTCTATATCAACCTATTCAAAATGAAACGGCTCCTATTTTAATAATCAGAAAAATTACTAGCGCGACGACTTGCATTCAAACTTCCAGACAGTATTGTATTTCAATCTGTGAAAGGCGTGCTTGATATAATTTCATGTAGACTTTGTTATATCAAAAAAAAATTCAGTTTTCAACAAATACATTCATTATATGCTTCTCATCATACAATTAAAATATTCCCTCGAGGCATTCATGTATGTATATATACATTTATGAAGTTTGTAGCCGCATCGTTTTTCTCTCCACATCACCATGATGATATATATATGAATATAAATATATAAAAATATCCGTTAGCATTAAGAGTGTAACTATGACCTGAAGTGAGTTCATCACTATAAAGAGTAAGCAATGAAATAATTTTTTTTCTCTACCATCATTCGCGTTCATTCTCACTTAATCGTAAATAATGCAATTCAAAGTGACACAATATAAAATGCTCGTTTATAGTAGAGAATTTTATGTAATATTTGATACGATGAATGAATGAGAGGCCTCACAAAGAAATCATGGAGGTTAAGCGAGCAATTTAAAATCACTTACTCTGCAAAAACTCATATTGTGTACATACATATACATACACATATTAAAGGCGAAAGATGGGGCAACATGGATCCTTCTCAGAAAAAAATTATCAAGAGTTAAGAATAAAAAAAAAAAATTTGCTCTCTTGTTTCTGTATGTCAGGAATGTATTTTATCATCATTTATATTTGATTAATACTATTTCGTGTTATATTCCACTTTCAACTCCACATCATTTTCCCTCTTTTATATTTAATTATTTCAAGTATTCGCCCCTGTACTTTCTGTTTTTATCAATTGAATAAACGAAAAAATAATAATAATACGACCGTAAACAGGCGAAAAATAAAACTGAGTCAATTTTTTTCCAGTAGCCACATATTTTCCTTTAAATTCATCGCTAAAATATTTCAGAAAGTGAATTTTTACTGGCTCCAACTCACTCAAATCCATCCAATTCAAAAATATCGATATTTGGATAAATGAAAAAAGTAAGAAAAAATAAATAATGAAATATTGAAAGTATAATGTTGCCACGAAAGAAATTCAACAATAATTGTCGTTATCGACATCAGCCTGAAGCAACTCAACAAATGTCACCACTCTTCCTACTCATTCAACTATTTATTGATTTATTTATTCTATTTATTTATTTATTTACTCATTCTTTTTTTTTGCTCTCTCCCGAATACATTTTCCGCACCATCTTTTACTCGCACTATTGATACTATACACGTCATAAAAGTCATATGTGTTCGAGGCTTGTCGTACAGAAAGTATGTTTACTCCAAAAGCTAGAAAATCTAATAAATTCCCTTTCTTTTATATATCCGAGCAAATATCGGTTCGGATGTCGTCGTCGAGAAAACAAGCAGCCTCAAAACCTACCACACATCCCATGACATCGAAAGCCAAGTCTTCCTGCAATGTTTGATGTATATGAACATGATAAATAAAAAAAATGTGTATATCTATATAAATAAATAGTAATGAAAGAAAGGAAAAAAGAGCTGATGGAGATGAAGAATAAAAGAGCGAAATTCTCGCAACTGGCGCGATCGTCAATAATCCCTGCTGAGTATCCGGTTACCGATTTATTGTGACACCATACCGAGCTCAAACGCGGAAGTACGAACCGATTATGACAAAGTACATCTTGAACATCGTGATAAATATAAATCTTTACGTAAATAAATATAAATAAATATTAACAAATGTAGATGTGGATTATTGTAATATATTGAAACACAATACGAAGTACGATGGAGAGGTTTTGTTATTGGCTTTATAACATCATTTTCCTATTTTGATAAGGATGAGTTTCATAGAAGTAGAAAGGAAAGAAAATAGTAGTTCACTTTATTTGTGTAGAATAATAAAAGTGTTTGTAGAGTAACATATACAAATGAATAATTGAATAGTGAATGAAAATGAATGGCATAAAAGTGCGCGTTGCACTATTAGAAATTTCCGGCAGCGCGGTAGGTATACAAACTTCCGATAACCGATTTGCAACGGCAGCTGTGTCATTAACGAGTCTCGGGAGAGAAAACCATTTAAGTTGCTCTGTTATATGCCGCGAAACGACAAAACTTGTTGTTTCACACTATGAATGTATTACAAATACGAGACAACATATTCTTGAATTTGTTTATGTAGGTGAATTAATGTGAGTGTATTTAAGGAAGATGATATAATTTTTTTTCTTTTATTTATTATGAAAGTAAAATATTGTTCGATTTATGGGTGGAAATATTGTTATGTTGCATTATCATTGTGTAAATAAATGAAAATGTAATTTTTTTATTTTTATTCTGTTGGATATGATTCACGAAAGCTCACAGGAGCAATGACAAAATTTAAATCAGCCGTCGACTCAGGGGAGCAATTTGATTCGGTATAGTACTCAAAATAGAATTAAAATTGCGAAGAATAGAGAGAAAAGAGATGGAATTCGTCTGTTGGAATAACAATTGCATTGTGAAATTTCATATGTACATTATGCTTTGTGTGAATACTCCCTGCGCTATTGTTATTTGTTCTAATAAATGAGGGGAAAAAAAATCAAACGCAAAAAATCCAAATGGCCAGATCAAATGTACAGTTTACAACAGAAAACCAAAATATTCCCACCGCAGAATTTTCCTCTAATTATCATCGAGGACGGTGAGTAATTTTTTTAAAATTTCATGTTCATATTCGGGTTCATAATAATTCTAAAATAAAAACATAAAGTTTTTCTGGTAATAACAAATGAATTAAAAAAAAAATCGATATTTTTAATTCTCCTTACGATCGTTCTCACATACTTCTTCCAACACTTCCACATTTTCTATTCTAAATATTCTCATCGAAATCATCACGAAATTACAATAATAAAAAATTCATTCTCATACTCTATATTTAGTCACTGCCCCTCAGCCCACTGTGAATAAAAAAAAACATTCCCATCCCGAATTGTTCGATCAATTTATTTCAGGAATTCGATCTGTCATTGTGTATATAGAAAAAATCGCACTTGGACATCGGTAAAAAAATAATAATGCACGTTCACCCCTGCACTCGTCACACAACAACCTAAATATGTACACATTCACATAGATGTAATTCTGTGTGGGTGTCCTATCGTGAGATGCACTAACATACTTTTTTTTTACTCCATTGATTTTTTTTTGTTTCTATCTGGTCTCGTGCACGTTGACAGATAAAATCGATTATGCCAGACTCGTTCTCGCCAAATGCAATATGCATGAGTCATAGCACATGACTGTATAGATATACAAAATATTCATATACATATAAATATAAAT